>MU224655.1:1635044-1650378 GCA_018584345.1 Thuja plicata | reverse complement strand
GAGAGAATCAGAAACCCAAAGACTTGTGGATTTGGTGGAGTGAAACTATCTCGGTGATGAACATGCTTGATGTGTTTGGGTGAGGTGCAAAGGTAGAGAAGTATTCTCTTCTCTCATTGAGAGAATCCAAAAATCAAACCCTTGAATCCGAACCAAGTTGAGTCACCTTTAGAGGGCCTGCCAGAAGTTGAACCTCCGGGACCGACCCAAGTGAGTACACACCTTTCACCGGTGATTCCACCTCACTCTAATAAAGTTTGATTTGTTGTAGTCTAAAGAATACAAAGCCATAGTAACTTCTTTCTCATTGATTTCAACTATCATCATGAGAAAGCCTTGTTTGTCATACTGAGCGGCACCGCTCCCAGCCTTGCTTGCAAGGGTGTGTGACTTACAAGTGTTGGTGTGGCTGCAAGGCCCTAGCTCTGTATCAAAGGCACCAGATGTTATTGTGAATGGAAGCCTATTAAACACTCTCTTAGTTAGATGCCTTCCCGGTTCACCTCCAAAAGGAGGCATAATCTGTGCACAGGGAGGGGGAATAATCTCTCCCCTAGATTCTTGACATAGGTATGCACCTGGATGTTTGAAGTGGTATATGAGGCTAGCCCCTGTTTAAGGGTTACCTTCAAAAATATATACTTAGTCCTTGGAAATACCAAAAACACGGGCGCTCTTTCGAGGGTGACACTGCTATGTGAGGTGAACGCATACGCATAAGACAATGGGGCACAAATTTTGTCTTCTCAACCAATTTTCTTTGTAGGGATAATTGAGTGTTTTTTCTTGAGTCTTAAACTGTCCATTCTATCATTCAAACAAAGACTCCCATGTTTCTACCAAGTTGCTTTGTCCTTGGTGGAATTTTTTTCGACTACTGTTTACATCACTACCTGATTGAAACTTTGTGTTTTTAAACGAATGCTTGTCACCTTGAAACAAAGATTACTGATTTATATCATCTTAAAACTGTCCTAAGCCTACATATTTTGTTAGAGAAAAATTCTCACCGTGTCTCGAAACATGGTCTTTACCTTGAAACTGAGTTTGTGTATCTGCCTTATCTGCCTCTTGTCTGGATTCAATTGCTTGTTCCTTCATTGTCTGTGGACTGAAACTAGTTGTTCCGAGTTGTAAACTAATTGATTCATACTTGAACTTGTCTTGTCTCTTTGTCTCCATCTTGTTTCTTATGTTTTGTACCTTGCGACATGATAGTCATATCTCGGCTGTTCTAGCCATACCTCTGACAATTCATGTCGGGTGCATCTCATACCTTGGCTATTCTAGCTTATTACCTTGTCTTTTTTGATACCTTTAGAGACAGAGTTCTGAGTCAGATCTTAAGTTTCCTCTTGTATCAGCTTTGTCTATGCCTGTTATGACTAGGAGCAGTAATATCTTTCCTATACGCGGTTCTGAAGTAGTTAAAAGCAAACCTCGCAATCAAGGAAAAGCTCATTCTGAACCTGTTATTCAAGTGGATAATCAAAAGGGATCATCACGTCCCTCTTCCCTGTTCAGTGCAGACCCAATTCCAAATTCGAAGCCAATGCTTCAACTTTGTTCTAATATGTTGTTTCAAGATCAACATCATCCATTTATCTCAAAGAAGCCATATGTTTGGGTCGATCCTGTTAACGGCCCTTGCTGCCTTAGTGATCCTTTCTCACATTTCAATCCTTTTGATTCGCTAAAGAGCACATCGGCTATAAGTTCTCACTCTCATACTAAAGGAGTGCATACGGAACAATCTCACGTTAACGATATGATGTCTCCTTTCAATTACACACAAGGTCAAGACTAATCTCAACATGAACAAGGTCAAGAGAAACACTAGGGTCAAGACCAAACTCAGTATTTATGAAATTCTTGGCAATGACGATGAACCTATCACTCAGAATGATATAGACACAGCAAAGTCTAATAAAGCTCTTATTAAAATGATGGAGATACTCCTTGCGGAAGACAAAGAAAAATATTTCCTAGATTTAGCAAATCAAGGAGTCAAATTACCTACGAACTTCCAAGTGGATACACTTGTCGCTAAAGAAGAGGAAACTGAAGCTTCTAAGTTGCATAAGATAATTCACGACATGCAAGGAAAACTTAGCAAACTTATCAAAGATAAGGACAAACCTACGCAATAGTTCACAATGGAAAGTATATGTCCTTTTCCGTTTGATAAGAGTATTGTTATGCAACCTTTTCCCAAAGGTGTAGAACTCCCAAAATACAACAAGTATCTAGGTACCTCTGATCCCTAGGATCATTTAAGAGAATTTGGTGCCTTGTCAATGGATTTTATACATGATCAAACGTATTTGATGCATCTTTTTCCATGAAGTTTAGGTGGGCCCGCTATGGAATGGTTCTCACGATTGCCCATTGGCATCAAAACTTTTGATGAAATTGCTAATCTTTTTATGCAACACTATTCTCATAATGTTCAACATCCTATTAACATAAGGGATCTCTGCAACCTTAAACAGAAGCAAGGGGAACCATTCTTGATGTTTCTCCAAAGATGGAGACAACTTTGCACAAAGTACCCTCGCAAAATACCCGAGTCTGAGAAACTTGATATATTCTTGGATAATCTCACCCCTGACTTCGGGTATCAAGTCCAACTTCAAGGTCCCCTTAACTTTGATAGTATGATAAAACAGGCTGTGAGAATAGAAGCCTTCATGGTTAAAAAAGGCGAATTGACTTTATATAAAGATAACAAGCAAAATTTGTCATCGTCCAACAAAGACAAAGGTAAATTCCCCAACAAAAATAGAGATGTTGTGCATGATGGGGTGGTTGATAACGTGAATTCAACTTCTTTGAAATCGGTCTTTAATCTCACCGCGGGTATACAAGCGACCAAAGCTATCACAAAGGCTACGACCAACACTCAACAACCCTCTAAATTTGCTGGCAACAAACCTTGGGTACCATGACCCAAGCGTGAATTTACCCCTCTAGGAGAATTAATTGATGTGGTTTTCAAAACTTTGGTGCAAAATCAAATTCTTACTCCTTTGGAGAAATGTTTATACGATCCGCAACCAAGACCTCATTGGTGTTAAGAAAATGATTACTGTGATTACCATCAGAATAAATGTCACAAGACTGCTATTTGTTACCTATTAAAACATAAAGTTCAAGACTTGATTGATGACTAGGTCATCGTTGTGGGGAATCATAACTAGAATTCGGATCATCAAGCAGTCAAAGACCCCTTCATGAGAAAGGTGAATCCTCCAATGCTCAGAATAATAATGCCAAAGTTAATTACGCCAATGCCACTTACGATAATGTGATCAACATGATTGAACCAATAGGAGTGGAATATTGCAATATGTTTACCAGCAAGGGAAGTGAGAATATTTTTAAACCCAGAACCCCGTTTGTCATAAGAGGCCCTGAATCTCAATTTGAAACATCCTGGGATTGTGCAAACATTGTCACTTGGTCTAACACTAGAATCACTATCAAGGGTCCTAACCCTCCTGTTGCTACGTCCGCACCAAAATAAACTGCAAATAAGGCTGTTGTTGGTTCTACCAACAAGACCATGAAGGTGGTCCCTACGCCTCCTGCTGCTGGGTATAGCATCCTTAACCAGCTTCAAAGGACCAATGCCCAGATAACTATTTTTGAGCTATTAAAAATCTCACTTGCTCATAGGCAGATTCTGGACAAAGCTCTCACCGAAGATAATGTCCCCAAAGATATCAACTTGGATCAGTTTCAATCCATGGTGGGTCATTTTACCTCACCACATTACTTATCCTTCTCTGAAGAAGATGATCACTCAATTAGTCACCCGCACAATGCTCCTCTGCACGTAGAAGTCATGATAGGTAAACAGTTAGTCCGCCGCGTGCTCATTGATAATGGTGCTGGTCTTAATATTTGCTCCACTCATTTTCTTGCTCAACTAGGTTATGGCGAGGATCGCATAGATTCCCGCAAGAGAATTACCATAAAATCTTATGATGAGGAAGAGAGAACATCTAAAGGTCTAGTTGTGCTACCCATTCGGGTTGGCCCAGTTGAAAGAGACATCATATGTCAAGTGTTAGACCTTCCTCTTGCGTATAATATTTTACTAGGAAGACCGTGGATTCACGAGATGCAAGTGGTTCCTTCTACATACCATCAGTGTATCAAGTTTTCTTTTCAAGGCACAGAGGTGACTGTTCCCGCTAGCATGGGATCTTCTTGTAATGCTCTCACTCAATCAGCTGATAGTCTTGTTCTGACTAATATAGAATACATAGAACTCTGTGATGCCCAGCTCAAAGACATGGAACAGACACTGAAAATCATAGATATGGGCATGGGGGGATATCAAATGGAGCCCATGCTGTCATTAGCGGCTCTTCCCCTGTCTCCGAGGTCTTATGGGAGACCTTCTGAACACCATAAATCTTCCATTACCCCTGAGGTGGTTTATGAGGGTACATTTGTAAGGGCTAATACACCATTGGAAGATGAAGATGAGGATAGAGCTATCAAAGCTTGGCTTTGTAAAGGAAAGAACACAGCTGAACAAACTGCCCCGGCTCGTGAATTAAATCTTAACAATGAGGGTTTTAAAATTATGACACATTTTGGGTACAAAGGAAGTGGCCCTCTAGGTGTGAATGGCAATGGGTTAGTGGAACCTATTCAAGCTATAGGTCAAAAGAAAAAAGATACCACTGGGTTAGGTTTCAAAAAGGTTTTGTTTCATCTAGGAATCAATAAATTTGTGCCAAAAGTAGAGCCTACACCAGAACCTGAAAGTAAAACTACAGCTGACACTATATAAGACAGCTCAGATGAGGATTGCTTTCCTTATCCCATCCCTCCAGACTTGGCAACATTATTTGCTGAGCCAGATAAATTTGTGCCACATACCTGTACTACAAAAATAGACAGTGATTCTGATCAAACTACTCAATGTGAGACGCTCACTTATGAGAAATGGAAAGACTTACAAGATCCTAACTTCAAAGGAGAAAGGTACATACCACCAGGCATTCAAAGACGGTGGACACAAGAACATACTCATATTAAAAGAACTCAAAAACCTTCATGGTGCAAGCACCCAAGTCAGAGTTCAGATACAGACTCTCATGAGTATGAGTTTGATAGTTTGTCAGCAGGATCTTGTGAAAGACCTCTCAACGTGAGTGAGGAGTCTAGTGAAAAGCCTAATGAGTCTGAGTCTATAGGTGTTGACATGTCTTCTACTTCAGTTGTTAGAGATCAAAAGGATTCAAACACACCTTTGGAAAAGATCAATCTTGATCCCCTCTTGCTAGTTAACGCTTTCAATGATGACTTTACTGTGGATGCACTTGAACCTGTCACATTCCTTTCCCTCCAACACCCTAAATTAATAGACTATAATTCCTCTTCTTCATCCAGTGAAGTCCTTACATTCCAGAATAATTACACCTTAGCCTGCTACCTTCATGCTATTGAGCCCGTAATGTCCTCCACTAGTGAAGAAAGTGTCAACATGACCGAGGCTGACATCAAATACCTTAGTCAGAAAATTAAAAGAAGAAAGAATAAGCGCTCTGATGGTGAAAACCACATTGTGGCAGTATCAGAGCCAAAAAAAGTAAAAAGAAAATACGTACCCGAAGCTGAAAACCTCTCTGAGGTGCCTGAAGGTGAGGTACTTGATGCGCTTCCAAGTCACTTTTAGGAATGCTCATCAGTGTTAATTGAACCTACTCAGCCAATAAATCTGGGAACATAAGAACATCCACATATCATTCATGTGGCCAAGTCATTATCTTCAAAGGAACTTAAGGAATTTATAGAGTTTTTCCAAGAGAAAAAGATAAACTTTGCATGGACATATTCTGACATGCTGGGTGTGGTTCCTAACCTCATTATGCATCACTAATCAATATTACCAGGTGTGAAACCTATCAAACAAAAACTTAGAAAGATGCATCCGCATGTAGCTTTATTGATCAAGGAAGAATTGGAAAAACTTCTGAAAGCTGGGTTCATCTGAGCAATTGATTATGCCGAGTGGATTTCTAATATAGTCCTAGTAATCAAACATGACAAATCTATTAGGGTTTGTACGAACTTTAGAGATTTAAATTTGGCATGCCCGAAAGATGATTTTCCACTCCCCAATATTGACATGATCGTGGCTATGACAGCGGGATATGAGATGTATTCCTTAATGGACAGCTTTTCTGGCTATAATCAGATAAAAATTGTGCCAAAAGACCAAGAGAAAACAAATTTTACTTGTGCATGGGGTACATTTTGTTGGAATGTTATGCCCTTTGGTTTAAAGAATGTTGGGGCTACTTATCAAAGAGCTGTTACTACAATATTTCATGACATGATGCATAGGACAATGGAGGACTAAGTGGATGATACGCTTGCCAAGAGTATGGATAGAAAAACACATCTCGCCGATCTAGGTCCTATACTATATCATATGGAGAAATTTTGGTTGCGCCTAAACCCTAATAAATGTGCATTTGGGGTTACTTCTGGAAAATTACTTGGCTACATTATTTCGGCAAAAGGAATTGAGGTGGATCCAGAAAAGGTTTAAGCTATAATGGAAATGCCACCACCCCGTAATATTAGAAAAATCAGGGGTCTTCAAGGTTGACTTCAGTCTATCAGGCGGTTTATCTCGCAATTAGCTGACAAGTCACAACCTTTAACCAAAACCCTGCATAAAGGTGTGACTTATGACTGGAACAAAGAGTGTGAAAAAGGGTTTCAAAAAATTAAATAGTATCTAGCTAATCCACCCATACCGATGCCTCCCATTTAGGGGAAGCCTTTGATCCTATATATCTCAGTGACAGAAACATCCTTGGGTGCTCTCTTGGCCCAAGAAGATCCAAATCATAAATAAAGAGCCATTTACTACATCAGCAGAACATTGGTCTCTTACAAAATGAATTATTCAGTAATTGAGAAGGCTTGTTTAGTAGTGGTGTTCGCTTCCTAGAAGCTACGACACTACATGTTGGCTCACACTATGAGGTTGATTGAAAAGATTGATCCATTGAAATACTTACTTAGTAAAGCTACCCTCACAGGTAGACTAGCTAAATGGGTCATGCTCCTTAGTGAGTTCGATATTGTATATGTTGAGAGAAAATCTATTAAAGGACAGGCGATTGCGGATCAATTGGCTGAGGCACCTCTTACAGATCACCAACCATTAAAGATGGAATTCCTGGATGAGTCCATTATACTTCTCACGCATCAAACATGGACAATGTTCTTTGATGGTTCGTTCACCCAACAGGGGTTAGGAGCTGGAATTTTGTTTATCACACCGCAACGATAATCCTTACCAAAGGCATATAAAATGATGTTCCCTTGTACCAATAATACCATCGAGTATGAAGCTCTGATCAATGGAATCAATATTTCTATTGAATGGCTAGTGGATGAACTAAAGGTCTTTGGAGACTCACAACTAGTTATCAAACAAGTCAACAATACTTATCAAACCAAAGATGAAAAGTTGGTACCTTATAAAAGGATGGTTGATAGCCTTAAGAATTATTTTGCACATGTCACTTTTCAGCAAATTATCCAGTGGATAATAAAGAAATTGATGCTATGGCTACTTTGGCCTCTATGTTGCAAATGCCAGAGAATGATTTCAGACACAACTTACTAGTGGAGACATTATGCTACCCTGCCTATGACTCTCCTGAGTCCCAGATGGTCTGTTCAGTAATTGGACATGATTCATCTCGTTACCACCACATATAATCCTATCTCCATAACCAAATTATTCCTGACACATATACTAGAAATGAAAAATGCTATCTAATCCGCAATGCTTCACGGTACGTTATCATAGCAAACGACTTGTATAGACAGGGTCTAGACGGTACCCTCCTTAGGTGTCTAGAACCTGATGAGTCTAAACACGTGTTAGAAGAGGTACATGAAGGCATTTGTGGTTCTCACTCAAATGGCCTGACACTGGCTTGTAAGATTATTAGAGCTGGTTATTATTGGCCCGATATGGAGAAGGAAGCTACGCAGTTTGTCAAATCTTGTAAGCAATGTCAAATCCATGGAAACTTGATTCATGCTCCAGCTAAGGAACTCATTCCTTTTATCACCTTTTGGCCATTTCAACAGTGGGATTTTGACTTAGTAGGTCAAATATATCCTTCTTCCTCAAGAGGACACAAGTACATCATCACTGCTACGGATTATTTTACTAAATGGGTTGAGGCAGTGCCTCTCAGTGTAGCTGATGGAAAATCCATAGCTCTGTTTATCTTAAACTACATTATTTGTAGATATGGTGTACCTTCCTCTATTGTCACTGACAATGGGGGATAGTTCAAGAATAAAGATCTGACAAATTTATGTGCTAAGTTCAAAATCATCCAACATTGGTCTTCTATTTATTACCCCCAGGGTAATGGGCAAGCTGAATCTTCTAACAAAACAATTCTCAAGATCCTGCATCTTATGATACACAAGTCTGGACAGGATTGGCACCTCTAGATAAATCCGGCTTTATGGGCCTATCGCACCAGTATCAGAATGCCAACAGGGGCCACACCCTTCGCTTTAGTCTATGGCACAGATGCTTTACTGCTTATTGAGGTTGAGATTCCTACATTGCGAATCTCTTTGAAAGACCTCATTATAGATGATGACATGAGAATATCTTGGCTTCAAGAGCTTGAGTTACTGGATGAACGTTGGAAGGTGGAATTTAATCATCTTAGAGCATACCAAAAGAGGATATCAAAGAGCTATAATAAGAAAGTCAGACCAAGAGACTTCCAAACAGGTGATCTTGTCCTAAGAGAGAATCCTAAAAATCAACAATAGAGGACTCAGAAAGGGAAGTTTGAGCCAAACTGGCTTGGTCCTTATATCATTACTACAGTATTTGGGTCCGGCCCTTATCAAATCTCCACTACAGAAGGTGAACCACTCAAAGAGCCCATCAACGCTCTTCACCTGAAGAAATTCTATAGTTAAGATATCTTCTGCATGCTCATGTACATACTTTATTTATAAGAAAATCCTAAAAAGTGTAAAATATCCTTAAAAAATGATCATCTTAGTAAAAACCTGGAAAACAGGCACTTTGATGTATCTATTATCTTGGTGAAAACCTGGTAAACAGGCACCTTGATAATATAAAAAAAAATGAAAAAATTCAAAAAATACAAAAAATCAAAAAAAGAAAAAAGGACAAAAAAATTGAAAAATTGAAAAATCAAAAAAAGGAGAAAAAGAGAAAAATGTACATTGATGAAAACCTGGTAAACAGGCGTCATGGTAGCAAAAATAGAATTTCTGCCAAGATGCTGAAAACCTGGTAAACAGGCGCCTCTTGTTTCGCAATGATTTATCTGTCACAGCATGTCTTGGCTTTCTTGCAGTTGCTTTCCTGCTTCAGTTGCTTTCCATCTTTAGTTTGCTTTCCTACTTTAGCATGCATTTGCTCTTAGTCATCTTTGAGATTTTGCTCAACCTCACATGGATTGAAACTGGTCATACTCAGGGGCATGTTCCTGGTCTAGGGGGCATTGTCTTATCTTTTGGAGTTCTTCTCCTCTTGCATCGATCACCAGTGGATCTCACTGCGTCTGCCTGCCGATGCCTTGTGGTGCTTCTTCTTTTCTTAAGACTCTCTTCTGCATCAGTCACCGGTGGTCCTCACTACATATGTCTACTGATGCTTCGATCTTGTTATGCTTGAGAATCTCTTATGACAGTCACCAATGGTTCTCACTGAGTCTGCCTACTGCCGCTACATTGATGAGATTTCTCGCATTGTTTCACTATCCATTTTGCTTGGCTTCGATCCATTCGTTACTCGGGGGCATGGCTCCCCATTTCAATCGCTCTTCGGTTTACACTTGAGTCATTAATCTTGTCAACAAGACAACTCTCTACTGGCACAAACCAGTGTTTCTCAACACCTTAATCAAACAATGTTTCTCAACACTCTCTTTGGACACATTTGTGTTTTTCAACACACTTTGGATATCTCACGACGTAAACATCTCTCGTTAGCAATCAAACACATTACACTCACAAGCACAACGGTGTTTTTCAACACCCATAACATAGACACATTCGTAAACCTTGAAACATGCTGGGATATGATTGACTCTTTCATAGTATGTTGTCTTTTCTTATGGATTTCATTGATATTTTCTTTGTCTACTGCTTGTTGGTGTGGTTTTGATGATCCAACAACGTCAAATAAGCAAGGTGTATGTGATAAGAGCTTCTGCATTAAGGTGGAAAAGCCTCACATCCCTCGATCTTGTTTATTTGTATGCCAAGGGGAGGTCAAAACTATCTCCTTGACTGTTATTGCTTTGTTTGTTTACTTGTGAACTTTTACTACATCAAATTGGAAACAATGTTCAGGTCACTTTGGCTTTTGTGCCTCGGTGCTTATGTTTGTTTCCTATATTTTATCTGATGGAAGTCATATTCATATTCTTATGGTCGCAGCGGCACCAATAAGGATTGTATTGACTCTGATGATCCAAAGCGCCCAATGATGATAAATACGATGAGTCCAACAACCAAAGTCCTAGGATTGCATTTATCTTAGGCTTGCATTTGCATTGTAGGCTTGCATTCGCATTTTAGGCTCGCATCGTGGTAGTTTGATGCTCTCTTCATTATCTTCTCATTCTTCAAGGTCCTCATCTTTCATCATGGTTCTTCTTGACTGCATGAGTGTCCGATCCTCACTCTCGATCTTCGTGTACATCCTTTTTTGGCTAGTATCTGTTGTATATTGTGAAGGCCCTGCATAAGATGATTAGTACCATTGCATTCATTGCATTTCATTCATTTTCAAGAAGTGCATTTCCATAAATTCATTTATCCATACACATGTGCATCCATTATAAGCATAACTCAAATCATACATAGCATTTTCATACATCAATAAAACACGTGCATAAACATTTGCATATTCATTCATCGCATACATTTCTAATCCATACATTTAAATCATATAGGAAATCATCTCATACACATTTAAAGAAATATATACACATGTACAATGATGCCAAAAAATTGAGCTCATATATATATCGATCGGTCTGAATATACAAGGGTGCTACTCGAGCACAATAGGTCAAAATGGTGGTACAATATACATCATAACCTAACCACCTAGAGGAGGTGGAGGTGGAGGTGGGGGCATCCCCTGCTGCTATGGAGGTGGACCCTGTGGAGGTGGTCCCTATGGAACAGCTCGAGCGCCAGCATACTCTAAAAAAGGTAGAATCTGATCTGTTGCCTCAAGAATTGCAAGAGTATATGTAGCACAATAGTAGGCCGCTTGTGCAGCCTCATATCTAATATCCAACTGTGCTCTGGCCAGTGCCTCTTGCAACTCTTGGATCTCCTGGTCCCGCTCTGATATCTGGGTATCTATGATGACCACCTGTGTATGAAGGTCATCATGCTCCCTCTGCGTCTGCCACACTCTCTCTCTCACTCTATGGAGAGCCTCCTGTAGCCGAGTCACCTGCCTGCCTGCTGGAGCATCAGTCAGAACTGCATCGGCCATGACGGTATCATCACCCTGCTCTGCAACTCTATCCTGGCTACCACTAGGCCCAGCACATATATCTAATACCATAGACGTCACAGGGATAGCAGTCTGATGTGTACGTGGACGTACCACTCTATCCTGCTGCTGTAGTGGTGGCTGTTGTGGCTGCTAACCCTGAGGCTGTTGTCCTAGAGGAGGAACTTGCTATGCCTACTGTTGTGGTGGTGGCTACACCACTTGAGGAATCTGGCCCACTGGAGAGGTGAACCTAGGAAACGGATGTGCTAACAACTGATCTCTGTATGCAGGTGTCACACCTACATTTTTCACTGCTGCCATGTAATCCCATCGGGATGGTGGTACCCGAGTGTCTATCATGCTATGCCCCCTGTCAAGCTGCCTCTGCCAACCCTTCTTCATCTCATCGATGAATCAGGCATATGTGTAATACTCAAGTGATACATCCTGAGGCCTCCCAAACTGGCGTAGCACACACGTAAGTAGGAAATGCTAGATCACTGTGACGGTATGCCCTATCAGAGGACGCGAATAGAACATGTATGATAGCTCATGACGAGCATCATCCCAGACCTTAGTAGCAGCCCACGGTCGCCATATCACTACAGCCATATCATCAATCTGTGTGCACCACTGCTCAGTCTTACCCAGTGCGGGCTAGGTCAACGGACTGACATATCTGTAAATATAGGGCTCTAATGGCTACCGCATATCATGAAAAATTGGCCTACATATGGGAAGGTGCTCCCAGGCCCAGATCTGCAACACAACTACTCCTGCTGCCATAGGGCGAGCACCCCGATACGCGACCTCGTGCATCTCATGATACATCTGTGCGAGTATGCACTCACCCCATCCATACGTCACTACCGACACATCTAGCATCTTCTGGAGCATAATGCCCCAGCCACACTCGAAACCGTGCTGACCATGATCTGGTACCAGATGACAACTCAAAAATAATGCAAGAACGACTGCCAAGGGGTAATCTCAGCCATATGTACGTATCAGCTCCTCCCAAGAGATAGCTCGACTTACCACCAACTGATCCTGAAAAATGGCTCTCAAAGTCTGCGTACCATCTCTCGGCTACGTGCAGTACTCCATGCGTGCTCCATGGAATGGCACTCTCAATATCTGGTATACATCCTCCGGAGTCACCGTCATCTCTCCCTGTGGCAGATGAAAAGTATTCATCTCCGAATGGAAATGCTCAACCAGGGCCCCAAGTAATCTGTGATTTACCTGAATATCAGGTACATCACGCAGATATGTCAATCCTAACCCATCAATGTGGGCCCTGTCAACGTCTGATAATCTCTAAAGTAACTCACCCATGATAGGATGATGGGACCTAAAACCAATGTCTAGGAGATCAACCTGCAACACAAAAAGACAAAATTGGATCAGTACCTCAACAATGATGATTTTCAAAGAAAAAGACAACAAATGCAGCTATGGAACTACTCGACATACAGTTCAACTGGTTGACTCTGCGATGCAAGAAAAATAACAATTTTTAGTTTTTGCCAATTTCCCATGCGAGAAAACTATTTTCTCGTGCGAGAAAACTCTGGTTCCGCGCGAGCTTTCTGGGTCGCGCGAAGTGGGATGTGTTCTTATGCGAGATTCTAGGAATCTCATGCAGCGCATGTATGATCTTCGCGTGAGCGTTGGTGAGGGGCCCGCGTGCGGAATCCCCAATCCACACGAGGAAATAGTTTTCTCACGCGAAGAGCGATCAGGCCCGGTGCGAGGAAACTGTTTCCTCGCGCGACACTTAGTGAAACATGGTTTAAATGCTAAAATAAATCTCACTAACGCTAATGAACGATAAATTTTTTACAGAAATACAAGATCTAGTTATGAATACTCACAGGTGCGTCATACTCCACGGGTCGGTTGTGCCGTCGGGTGTGCTCAAATCGATGCATATGCACAGGAATGCTCTTAATGTCAGCTAGAGCTCTCGCCATCTCTAAAGTCAAAGGTGGATAATGATTTGAAAATGACCCCTCCAGGCCTTATATAGCCTTTGACCTAATTTTTCAAAGTGCTCCATTTTCTGGAAAAATTACACCCTTGGCTAATTGGACCATTCTGGATCCATTTTCGTGATCAAAATTGAAATCTAACACTCCTAAGTAGCTCAAAATTGTATTTTAAAATTTTTTTGGGACCAACGTGATCGGACACTTGTGCAGTCAATTTTCTAATGTTGGTTTCTTGTTAGGATTATCTCTTTTCATCATTTTCTCGGCTTCTACAATCTTTTCATCAAAGTAAACTCTAGTAAATTCTGGTCAACTATGGTCAAACCTAATCAACAGGGCCTCTTGATCGCTCTAAATTGATTATGCTCTCTCTTAATCTATCTTTTTCTGTGATTTCTCGCTCTCATCACTATGATGTGTCTTCTTTCGATTTCGCTCCTGAGGGGGCAAGATGATTGCATCATTGTATCTTTTCGCATCATTCTCGAATCAGTCTGATCTAAATCAAAAGTCCCCATCGCTAGGGGCATCTCATCACTTGGGGCATATTCAATTTTTTGTACCTTATGGTCAAAATTGGATATTTCATGATCTTGAATCTTTTTCATCTCATCATCTATCTTGCTAGGTATCTGAGCAATCTAACTCGGATCCTCAAGGATCACGCTTCGTTCTGGAGACAGTCCTAAATTGACTATCTTTTGAGACAGGTATTGGGGCAATCTAACCCTGACTCTTGAAGGTTGAGCCTCATTCTAGGGACAGTCTTGTGAAAGATATCAATCTAACCAGTGTCTGGGCAATCTAACCTAGACATTGGGGAACTAAGCTTTGTTCTGGAGATGATTCTTGAAATCTCATAGGGTACTGGGGCAATCTAATCCTAATTCCTGAAAGTTATGCTTCGTTATGAAGATGGCTCTCAAAAAATCTTTAGACCATTATCTAGGCAATCTAACCTAGACATCGGAGGGCTTACCTTTGTATTGGGGCAATCTAACCCTGATTCTGAAGATAGTCCTAGATCTTCATCAGCTCTCAGTGGACATTAGGGCAATCTAACCCCAATTTAAATCTTCATTTCAGACTATTCTTTGAATCAATGCGCTGCTTGCACATCAATTCAAAGAGGGGAAAAATGTAACACCCCAAAATTGACACCTAATAAGCAATCAATTTTGGTGCATTTTCTTATCTTTGAAGTCCTATTATACTAGGCAAATTCTTCTCCTAATTGACTTTAATTGATTGAGTTTCAAATGCAGAAAACCCAAATTTGCATAAATCTGAAATTATATTTAATTCCTAAATTCTCAATGATTATTAGCTAAAAACCCCTATAATTAATTGATTTAAATCTAAAGTCCTAAGTTCTTTTTATTAAATCAATTCCACCCCCTTTGGCTAATATACATAAAAGGAATTGAAAGGTTATTTAATTATTGGGAGAATTATCCTCAAAAAGGAATTCCATAATTCCATGTGAAAGGACACTTATGTGGCAATAATTCCCCCTTTTATTTAAATAATCTTTGCTTATTTGTCTCAAATGGAGAATGAAGAGACAACTGTTTCTTCTCAAGAAACTCTTCACTCTCTTTCCATGGTTTTCTATAAATTGGACTTCTTTTCTTCATTAGAGGGAGGAATTTTGGAGAGCATCAATATTATAGGCAATTTGTATTTGATTTTCATGTTTTAAGCTCATTTTGCATAATTAGTGTAAATTTCAATTGGAATTGAAGATGTTTTAGTTTTCATTCATGAT
>MU224655.1:1601308-1613693 GCA_018584345.1 Thuja plicata | reverse complement strand
CAGTCCATGGCAAGAAATCCTTGAGCATCTCTAGTAATAATGAGAAAGAAGAAGTTGATACAGAACTAGAAGAAATCATTGCTATGATTGCTAAGAAGGAAAGGAAAGGTAAAGGAAAATATGAAGGGCAACTACCATTCAAATGTTTCTCATGCAACAAAGTTTGCCACTTTGCATCCAAGTGTCCTACAAGTGTCAAGACGTGCAGATCAGATTACAAACCCAAATATACTAAGGAATACTATCATGCTGAAGATGGTGTAATTGATGAAGATTCAGGAGAAGATGAAATTGGATTCGTTGCAATTAAAGATAATGAAAAAATGATTGAAATAATAGAAATTGAAGATGAAAAGAAAGCACAAGAATTAGCCTTAGTTTCACAAGAAGATATCAGAACAGACTGGATCATAGACAGTAGGTGTTCACATCACATGAAAGGTGAAAAAGATAGATTTGTACATCTAGACAAGTACAAAGGTGGCATGGTCATATTTGGAGATAACACTCCTAAACCTATCATAGGCAGAGGATCTATCACCTTAGATGGAAAGAACAAGACAGATGATGTTCTTTATGTTGATGGTTTGCATCATAACTTACTAAGTGTTGGACAATTGTTAGATAAAGGATATCAGTTGGAATTCAAAAACAAAAGATGCATTATTAACAACAAAGAAGGAGACATGATTGCATCAGGCTCAAAGGACTTATATCCTAATATATTAGAACAAGAAGAGAAGAAAAGATCTAACCTTGGTTTATAAGTACACCAAGGAAAGATTACAACTTCTAACATATCAAATCTTTGTAATAGATCTTGAGCCCGATGCAATCATGTCTCCTTCTTTGTTGTTAATAATGCATCTCAAACTAAATAGACACATCGCTTCACATAGTCGGCTCCACCAAAATTACCCAAACTTCATGCTTCCGATGAAACATGATTAGCACCTTTGGTTAATTAACCTAGAATCATAACTAAACATGAATCTGAACATGCATATCCCATAGATAGACGCAACTAAAGATTCAATAGGATTACTGTCGACTTTCTGAAAATAATCTTCTGAAACTATGTCTGGTAAATAGAGTAACATAACTCAACTGTTATTGAACATTTGAATCTGCGTGTATGTATATGGTATAGTAACTATGTCTGAAACATAAAAACAACCATGCAAGGCTTCCACATATCCATATTGAAAAGTGAATATAGTTCACTGCTGTATACTATATGTTGTCATCAATGACAGACATATAGTCAACTATTTGCATAAAGGAAAATATCCAACATAAATATCCCTTTTGTTTTTTGATAAGGGTTATTCAAACACCACTTCAATTCTAGCACAAGATCACAACTATCAATCTAGAAACACTTAAAATTGGCTTAGAATTGCTTGCAAGTTCTCTGCTTAGCTCGTAGAATGCATTGTGACAAATGAAATTCAATTTTACGCCTTTAACATTTCATTTCCAAGTAATAAATGCAATGGAAAAAAGGACCTTTAACTGGTTGCAATGATTAGAACATAAAAATTCACTACCCCAAAAAAACATTATGCGGTCACATACTATCATATGTAATACAAGATTCTTCATCAGATTCTTCTATAACATCAATAGGCATCTAAATATGCTGATAAATCTTACCATGCACACAACTTAGGGGATAGGTTATAGATCTTACTTGATTTTCTCCCCCTAAGCCAATAGATTTGACTTAGTCTAATGATGAATTATCCACATTACCTGATGTTGTGGAGATCTTTGTCAATTTAGAAGATTTGATTTCACCTTTATTAACCCATGTTTCCTTCATCTGCATTATGATTTCTTTAACATCTTCAGTCTTCTCGCCTTTATCATTAAAATGCATGTTCATTGGTTTACCTGAAGTGTTTTTCTTCTTAGCTCTTTAAGAGCTAGCAAGATTTCATAAAGGATGCCACACATGAAGATAGTTGGCACACGGTTAAAAATAAAAAAAGATAGGAAAGTTGAGCATAAATCGTTTGACATAGTTCTACGATCCAATTCTAAGGGTGGTGCCAAAATGAAATATTGATGGACTTGGGGTTTGGGGGTCTCTTGTAGTTTGTTTAAGGATTTTTTTTGAGTTTCTTTGGAATGGTTTGGGTGGATCCTGATAGAGGTGAAATATTCAGATTTTCCTATGTTGAGCCTTGAATATGTTTTCATTTCATATGTAACTTTCTTTCTAATATTAATAAAAATTGTTGGAATTTTTTTTTGAGGTGTTGACATTCATGTTTTATCATTTATGTTAACATACGTTTCAGTTGGATATAGTAGAAGTCTCATAAATACTGGTTATCACAGGTACAGATGAGAGTGTCAGGTGTGTATGAACATTGTATGGCGTATTAGTGTATGTGAGCACATATTTGTGTAGAGGGATGAGTGTATACCTTATATCTAAGGTCGTGTGATCTTATGTTGGTATTTTCATGAGTTATAGTTATTTTGGTAAAAATAGGTTTCAATGCAGTAACAGAGGATTATGATAGAGATGGTCTCTAATTTTTTGGGACAACTTGGATTTGAGAATGAGTTATGAAATGCAATATTAAGGAAGGATAGAAGATACATGGGAGAACATTCTTTGTGATTCTTGGGTTTTTGGATTCCTGATGACATCAGCTGATGCGTGTGGACTAGTGAAGACCTATTTGGGGCTGACTACAGAGGTGTAATGTACTCAATGATTGGCGAGCATGGATTATGGATCTTGGTGAGTAACTGATGATTTATATTTTATAATTACTAGTGTAAGGTACTGTGTGTATCTTAGCAAGGGTCTATGTAATTATTTATGCATTGGGGAAGTCTTAACATGCTGACCTAATTGTTTATTGTAACTTGTGTAAAGGAAAGAAATGTCTTGATGTGTAATATTAAGCATTGGATTTATTGGATGTTGTGAGCATGTGGATGTGAGTTCTGCTAGATGTAGAGAAATAATTGTATTTGTATTTCACTTGATTGGAGCTGTATAGGAAAAGCAAGTTGCTATCAGTCAGTTCACTATTATAAGTATACTTATATACTTTGTTTTGGACAGTGAGTCCAAAAGGTGGGTTCGACCTTCAGAAGGTGGACTTAACCTTCACTTTGGGTAGTGTTCTCAGACAATGAGCTCATTATTTCATTAAAATCCTAACAGGGTTGAGAAGAATCCTAACAGGGTGTGTCCTTTAATAGGGAATTCTACTAGATGTAATAATTAGCTCCTAACAGGGCTAGATCTTCTAAAAGGGATAAAATATTTCTAGTACATTATTTGTGGGTGCTAATTCCCATAGGGGTTTTTTTTCCCTTAATAGGGTTTCCTCGACAACAAAATACTTGTGTTATGGTATTATTATTAAAGTGTTTAGATTTGCATTAAGTATTTGGTTTAAAGTTTAAAGTTTAAATATTTGGCATACAAGTGATTCACCCCCCCTCTCAGTTGTATTATTCCTAATAATTGGTATCAAAGCTTGTGGTCCTTTGAGAGGAAGCTTAACCGCTTGAGGATATTCTGAGATGGCTTACTATATGAAGGAGAGTCCAAAGTTTGATGCTGCAAATTTTGATAGTTGGAAGAACAAGATGAGAACTCATTTGATCTGTTTGGGAATTGACTATTGGATGATTACAAAGAAGGATGAACCAATCAAGGAAGAAGATGAATTAGGGAATGCTATTGAGAAAGAAAATAAATTTTTTTCTTACAATATGGTTGCAAGGGAAGCACTGATAAGTGTGCTCTCTGAGCCAGAGTTTATAGAGGTTAAAGGTCTTGATCCTGCTCACAAGATTTGAACAAGGATAGAGGCTCTATATGAAGGAGATCAGTCCACTAAACAAGAAAAACTATAGAAATGGAAGGCTAAAATGGAGACTTTGAAGCTGTGAGATGATAATAAGGTCAGAGGATATGTACAAAGGGTTACAGAGGTTGTTATTGGAATCCTAAACTCAGGAGACACATTACTGAAGATGAAGTGGTCACAAATATTCTTAGATCTTTGAGACCTATTTACAAGACTAAAGTGCAAGTGATAGAGGAGATCATACCACTAATAAATAATTTCAATAGTGAAGTCTTGATTGCTAAGCTAACCACCTTTGAGACCATAGAGTTGCAGGATGCTTTGCCCAAAGCAGAGTTTTCATTCAAGGCTATTTTTCTTAATGACAAAAATACTGTATCAAGCCTTGTGAGTTCTAGCAGAAGTAGTAGACATGAAGAGCTTGGAGAATATGATGATGAATGGTAAAATATTCAAGAAGAAGAAGAAAGGAAAGTGGATAAACTTGTGGCTCTAATAGAAAAAAGGGAAAGGAAAGGTAAGGGTCATTTTGAAGGAAAATTACCCTTGAAATGTTTTTCTTGTAATACAATTGGTCATTTTGCATCTAGATGTCCTACAAGGATTTGTAAGCATAAGCCTAATTTTTAAAAGAATAATTACTCCAAAGATGAGGAATGTTACTATGCTAGTGAAGGTGTGTTTTATGATGATTTTGTGAATGATGGAAATGAAATTGGATTTATTGCTATTAAAGATGATGAACCTATTCATGAAGAAAAAGCTCTAATCTCACCAGTTGAAAATAAATAAGAATGGATCATTGATAGTGGTTTTTAACATCATATGAATGGTGATAAAGATAAATTTGTTCAACTAAATAGATATGATGGTGGTGTAGTTAAATATGGTGATAACACTCCTAAGTTGATTATTGGAGTTGGTTTAATCTCTTTTGATGGTAAAACTAACACTAACGATGTATTACTTATTGATGGACTTAAGCATAACTTGTTGAGTGTTGGATAGCTAGTAGAAAAGGGTTATCATTTCAGTTCATGGATGGAAAATGTACTATCAAAGGTCAATCTGGAAACTTGATCGCATATGGTACTAAGTCAAGAGGTAATGTGTTTGAGATGAATACTAAAAAGGAAACTTGTTTTGTTGTGAAGGTAGATGATAGTTGGTTATGGCATAGGAGGTTCTGTCGCATAAATTTTATTAATATTGTAAGGGCTAGTAATAATAATTCAGTTAGAGATTTGCCAAAAATTGTGAAGCCTACTAACACTATGTGCAGAGAGCGTGTGATGGGAAAATAAAATAAGAGCAATTTTCATAGAAAATCCTTTTCATCAAGAGGGAAGTTGGATCTGGTACATACATATATCTTTATGGTCCTAAAAGGACTAGATCTTACTATGGTGAAAGCTACTCTATACTTTTAGTTGATGACTATTCTAGGATGATGTGGGTTGCATTTCTCAGAGAAAAATATGAAGCATTGGATATGTTCAAGATTTTCAAGTAAAAAGTTGAGAATGAATCAGGTCTTAAGATAAAATGCCTGAGGTCAAACAAAGGTGGAGAGTTTACACCATGTTTGTTCAATTCTTACTGCAAAAATCCTGGGATATACAAATAGACTTCTACTCCTTAGACACCTTAGCAAAATGGGATAGTAGAAAGAAGGAATAGAACTATATTGAATGTGGCCATGACTATGTTGCTTGAAGGTAATGTATCTCATATGCATTGGAGAGAAGCATTCAGTACTGCTGTCTACAGTTTGAACAGATTTCATATACAAGAAGGTATGGATAAGACACCCTATGAACTTTGGTTTGGATATGTTCCTACTATAAAATAATCTAGAATATTTGGTAGCAAGTTTTATATCAAAAGAGATGATGAAATTGGGAATTTTGATGCTAGAAGTGATGAAGGAATTTTCCTTGGCTATTATACTAGAAGTAAGGCTTACACATGTTTCAATTTGAGGTTGAGAAAAATAATTGAAAGTGCTAATGTAAAGATTCATGAGAGGTTTCAAAGTGAGATTTAATAGAATGATAAAATCACTGAAAGTCAAGAGATAGTACAAAATCTTGAGATTCAGACATGTTTGGATGATCCTATTGGAGCACCAAAGATACCAAGGTATGTTAAGATGAATCATCCTGAAGATCAAATTATTGGCAATGTTAGTAAGGGCATGATGACAAGGTCTAAATTTAGAAATGAGATTTGTTTGATTTTGCAAGTAGAATCTAAGACTATTGATGAGACATTTAAGGATGAATATTATATTAAATCAATGTAGGAAGAATAAGATCAAATAAAGAAAAAAAACTTGGTAAAAATAACACATGGGAATTGGTTCCCAGACCTAAGGACAAAAATGTAATTGGAACTAAATGGGGTTTCAGAAAAAAAATGAATGAAGATGTCATAGTTGTAAGAAATAAAGCTAGATTAGTCTGTAAGGGCTATTCACAACAGGAAGGTATAGACTTTGAAAAAATATTTGCACTGTTTGCGAGGTTAGAGGTAGTAAGATTATTCCTTTCTTTTTTAGCACATAAAGACTTTAAGGTGTATCAGATGGATGTGAAGTTTGCATTTCTAAATAGCGATCTAGAGGAAGAGGTCTACATTGAGAAACTTGATGGTTTCTCTTTGACAAATGATGAAGACATGGTTTGTAGATTGAAGAAGGATTATATGGTCTGAAACAAGCTCCTAGGACTTGGTATGCTTGGTTAGACAGGTATTTATTACATCTTGGTTTCAGAAAAGGTAGTGCAAATAGTAATTTATATTTGAGAACCGGTGAAGATGGAATCTTGATTGTTGAAGTATTTTTGGATGATATAATATTTGGAGGAAATGATGAAATGAGTAACAAAATCTCTGAGGAAATGAAGAGTGAATTCAAAATGTTTATGATTCTGATTTGAATTCTTTCTTGGTTTTTAAATTACTCAAAGTAAACATGACATTTTTATCTTTCAAACCAACTATCTTAAGGAGTTGCTTAACAAGTTTGGAATGGAATATTGTAAACCTGTTGGAACACCCATGGTTACTAGATGAAAGATTACTACTACTGATGAATCTAAAAGTGTTTTTTAGACTAAATACAAATCCATGATTGGAGGTTTGCAGTATTTAACTCACACTAGACCAAACATAACTAGTGCAGTTGGAATTATTGCAAGGTTTCAATTTGATCCTAAGGAGACCCACCTTGTTGTAGTCAAAAGGATATTTAGATATTTGAAAGGGACATTGGAATATGGTCTATGGTATGAGAAGTTTGATTATTTTACATTACATTCTTATACTGATGTTAATTAGGAAGGAAGTTTTGTTGACAAAAAAAGCACCAATGGAGGAGCATTTTTCCTTCGAAAAAAATTGGTTTCATGGTTAAGTAAGAAACAAGACTATATAACTCAATCTACTACTGAATCAGAATATGCAGTTGCTTCTATAAATTTCACACAGATTGCTTGGATGAGACAGATGCTAAAGGACATTGAGATAATCTTTGAAGAACCAATGGTTATATATTGTGACAATACAAGCACAGTGAAGATGTCAAAGAATCATGTTATGCACTCAAAGACTAAACATATTTAAATCAAGTATCACTTTTTGAGAGACAAGGTTGGAGAAAAGGAATTCAGATTAGAGTACATCACTACAAAAGATAAAATAGAATATATATTCACTAAACCTTTATCAAAATATGCCTTTGAGTATCTCAGGGGTATTCTTTGATGACATGCAACTGATTGAATGTTTGACAATGTTAAGTTGAAGATAATGCAAGGCATTAAATTAGTTAATGTATTGTATTGTCATTGATGTCAACTTGATATCATCTGTACGGACATATACCTAAATCCAAAGACATCAAAGAACCAAAATAACCAAGGTTATGCTTTCAACAATACATAAAAGTCATGTATTCACTGAGTGACAAACAACACCGATGGAGTGCACACCATCGGTAAAAGCAAAGAGGAACAGTCACAATGATACCCGAAGATCAGAAGATAGTGTTTCCCGATGAAGAAAAGCCATAGTGATGCCCAACGAGAAAAGTTATAAGGTTGCTCAATGAGTAAAATTCCAATGATGCCCGACAGATGGAGATCACAAAGCTAACTAGAGTCTCACCGATGGAACTATCAGTTGTCACCGATAACTAACTGCAAAGGTGACCGACGGAATAGAGAGTTCAAAAAATGACAAAATATCTAGCTAGAAGAGCTAAATAAGGACTTAACTAGTTGTCTACTTTGTTTTATTCGGCCAAAGATAAGTGATTGATTTAAAATTGATTTGTACAGTTGGCAAGAAGATATCTACGAGATAAATCAGGAGTTATGCTTTAAATCTAATTGGCTGGATTATTTTTCACGCCAAGAATCAAGAATCAAGAAATAATGAATATCATGTCTATATAAGAGACAAGCTTAGTTAATTTTCATATATACATGAAAAGGGGATTAAGGGGAGTGAATAGAAAAAGGATGCTGAAGAGAAACTGATGAAGAAATACTTCATGCAGTACTGATCAATCAAGCTGAAGGAGAGCTAAGGAATTCTACAGACATCGACGAACAGTGAAGCACAAAATCACAAAGCAGAAAGTGTGGAGCACAAAGAATTGAATTGATACATTGATCAGAGAGGTAATGTACTTAAATAGATCTGAAAATATACAATTCAAAGTTGCATTAGAAACAGGTCATAATGTTTCAGTTTAACTATTGAAGCATCAAGTCTCGTGACAGAGAAGGACTTAACAGTCTTCTATATATTGAGGTACATCTCAAGGAGTGCCAAAAAGGTTGATTCATGAAAGTAGCATTAGATATGCTCGATGCCTATTGACAGTCTAAGAGAGAGGCTAATTTGAGGATGACAGCATTAGATGCCCGATACTAAGTGACAACCTCTATGTATAAAATCCTGTAACAAGGTCACACCTAACAGTGTGTTTGTAACCTTTAACAGGGTTGGCTCTTAAAAGGGCTCACTTCAAAAGAGTAAAAATTTGGGGTACCGGTCCCAGTGGTTTTTTTTTCCCTTAACAGGGTTTCCACATTAAAATCCATGTGTTATGTGTGTATGATTCATTTCTTTACTCTTTTTTTATCTTACATAATTCATTCTAGATATATCGGTATACTCTGCTTATTTACTATATTTTGATAAATAGTTATACTGCTTATCGGTAATCAAGAAAGAATAAGGATTGACAGAGAACACCGACAGACAGTTAATCATTATAAGTATTTCATGGCATGCATCTTGTAGGGACATAATAATCTAAGGTTTATTGATTGGTGGTTAAGTTTGAAGGATAAATTTTTGAGGCCATTGATTCACCCTCCCCTCTCAGTTATTACTAACAATTGGTATCAGAGCTTGTGTGCTTAGAACGAAGGTTTCAAGACCTAAGCCAAAGATCACAAGATGAATAGATGAGATGTGCCCAAGTTGAAAAAATATAATTTTTCTTCATGGCAGAGCAGGATAAGACTCCAGTTATTAGGTATTGGTAATGATGTTACTCAATTCCTAGAAAATGAATATGTGTTGCCCACAGGAGCATCAAGAGTTGAAAAAATGAGAGAGAAGCATGAAAATAATGGTATGATGATATAGCTTTCTTCCTCACTCTCCGATGATAAATTTGAAGATGTCAAAGAATGCAAAACTGCAAAGCAGATGTGGGACAAATTGAAGCTTGTACATGGTGGTGACAAAAATGTTTTGAGAGCCAAGGTAGAAAGCCTTAGAGGAAAGTTTGATGATCTCAAAATGAAAGAAGGTGAAAACATCAATCAGTACAGAAAAATAATCAAAGAGGTAGTCAATGCTATCCGAAGAGTTGGAGGTGTACTAGAAGAAGATACAGTGGTAAGTAAAATTCTAAGAACCTTACTTCCTACTTATGCTATTAGAGTATCTTCTATTCAAGAAATGAGAGAATTAGAAAATAGAAATGTTACTCTAGACAGTTTAATTGGAAGACTGATTTCATTTGACATGAATAAATTTGATAATAGCGTCTTACCAAACATAGTGTCTGCATTCAAAACTTCTATGAGAATAAGTAAATCAAGTCACAAAAACACTATGAGAAAGATAGTGATAGTGAAAATGAAGAAGATGATCTTGATGAAATTGAAGCACTTATGGCTAGAAGAATGCAGAGAGGCAAAGGTAAATACAAAGGTAAATTACCACTTGTTTGTTTTGATTGCAAAGAGATTGGACACTTTACTACAAGATGTACTAATAGAAGAAAAGATGACAGAAGTAATGACAGATCTTTTGAGAAGAAGTCTGATAGAGGTGATTACAGAAGCTACTGACAATCAGAAAGAAGAGATACCTGAGACTATAAGGACAAAGGAAAGAAGGTCAATTACCTAGAAAAATACAAGGATGATGATACTGACACCGAATCTGATGAAGACATCAAGATGGTGTTTGTGGCTATAAAAGATGATTCAGATGATGATGAAGAAAGGTATGTAGAAACATCTATCATATATAAAATTAGTAAAAATGATGTTTGGATCATAGATAGTGGCTGCAATCACCATATGACTGGTGATAAGGAAAAGTTTGAGACTTTTGAATACTATAAAGGTGGTTCAGTAAGAATGGGTAATGATACACCTTGTCCAGTTAAAGGTAGAGGAACAATAATGTTGAATAACCAGATAAAGTATGAGAATGCTTATTGGGTAAATGGATTAAATTATAATTTATTAAGTGTTTCTCAGTTGAATAACTTAGGTCATAAAGTAGCATTTGAAAATAAGAAGGAAAAGATCTTCAACAAATCTAGAAATTTGATTGGTACTGGTGAGCAGACAAAAGGTAACTTATTCTATTTGAATGATACTGACTCCACTTGTTTGATTGCTACAAACAAAGACATATGGTTATGGCACAAAAGACTATGTCATGTGAAATTTGAAAACATGATAAAGATTAGCAAAAAGAGAAATGTCAGAGGCTTACCGATGATGACCAAGCCCGACAATATCATGTTTAAGAATTGTCAAAAAGGAAAAATGACAAAGTCTAGTTTCAAAAGCAAAACCCTTACATCTGATGCAATTCTAGAATTAGTCCATACTAATTTATGTGGACCTATGAGGACAAAGAGTTACTATGGAGATAGATATTTTACTCTCTTTGTTGATGATTACTCTAGAATGATGACAGTTATGTTTCTTAAAGATAAATTAGAAGCATTTAAGATGTTTAAATGGTATAAGGATATGGTAGAGAAACAAAGTGGTAAGGATCTAAAATGTTTGAGATCTAATAGAGGAGAAGAATTTGTATCAAATGAATTCACTAACTTTTGTAATGAGCATGCAATCAAAAGATAGGTCTCTGCACCAAGGACACCACAACAGAATGGAATTGCTGAAAGAAGGAACAGATCCATAGTTGACTGTGTAAGGACACTGATGATAGAGAAAGGAATCACCCAAATCTTCTTGAGGGAAGCTGTCAGTATTGCTGTTTACACACTAAACATAGTACAATTGAAGAAAGACACCAAAAAGACACCTTATGAGCTATGGTATGGATACACACCCAATGTAAGTTATTTCAAAATTTTTGGCAGTCAATGTTATATCTTAAAAGATGATAGAAATGAAAAACTTGACTCCAAGAGTGATGAAGGAATTTTTCTAGGGTATTCCACCAAGAGAAAGGCTTATAAATGTCTAAACAAAGCCTCTAACAAAATTATTGAAAGTGCAAATGTAAAGATAGACAAATTTGTAGAGAAGAATGAATAGGAAAGCACTAAAGAACTAGAGGACTACAATAAGTTCACTTACAATGAGGAACCTGACACCCGACCCTACCAAAAATGTAGAGCTCCCAAGCAATAGTGCTTAAATCCAGAACAACAAAATGTTGCAACCAATGGTCAGGCTACAAATAATGATGGTCAGGATAATGATCAAAATAATGTGCAAGGTGATGAAGAACAAAATGAAGGACAAAATGATGATCAAGCTGATAGACAAAGAGCTGAACCTATACTTGAAAGATATGTAAGAAGTGTAACACCCCAAAATTGGCACCTAATAATCCTAATCAATTTTGGTGCATTCCTTCAATTTTATCATCATCAAAGTCCTATTATACTAGGAAAATTCTCCTCCTAATTGACTTTAATTGATTGAGTTTCAAATGCAGAAAACCCAAATTTGCATAAATCTGACATTATATTTAATTCCTAAATTCTCAAGGTTTATTAGCTAAAAATCCCTATGATTAATTGATTTAATCCTAAAGTCCTAAGCGCTTTTAATTAAATTAATTTCACCCCCTTTAGCTAATATACATAAAAGTAATTGAATAGTTATTCAATTGATTGGATGAATTATCCTCAAAAGGAAATTCCATAATTCCATGTGAAAGGTCACTCATGTGGCAATAATCCATCCTTTTAATTAAATAATTCATGCCTTTTTGTCTCAAATGGAAATGAAGAG
>MU224655.1:1590946-1601237 GCA_018584345.1 Thuja plicata | reverse complement strand
TAGTCAAATTTGCATTTAATTCTTTCATGCTTTTGAGTTTAAAATTGCATAATTAGGCTAGTTTCAATTGGAATTAAAGATATGTTGATTTCATTTATGATTCATTTACATGTCTAATATATTAATTCCATTTTTCAAGCTCTCTAGTTTAAATGCAATTCCTTTTCTAGTTTAAATGCAAGTTCCATTCTAGATTAAAAGCATTTGAATTCTAGATTAGGAGTATTTGTTTTCATAGATTAAATACAATTTTCTTCCATAGAATATTTACAATTTCAGTTCTAGACTAGTTGCAATTCATTTCATAGATTAATTGCATCTCATTTCATAGATTAATTGCATTTCAATTCATAGAGTAATGACAAATTCATCTTTCCTCATGCTTTAGAAATCCTCCATGTTAGCAATGGTGAGGTTGTTGGCTCTCGTTCTGAGGGCAAATTCGATATCCACAACTAATTAGGAGGCAAAAAGTCATTTCAATTGAGTTTGCAGGATGAACAATTCATGTTTGTCTTTGTGAATTGAACAATTGAGTAAAGACTATGCTGAGTTTGTGCCTGATTTAGAGGCCACAATTCAAGCACACACAAGAAGAAACCATCTAGAGATCCAGATCATAGGAGATAAGAAAGTTGGTACAAGAACAAGAAGTAAGTCTGTAAACTCAAGTTGTCTAATTTGTGAGTTTGAGCCAAAATCTATTAATGGTACACTTGATAATGAAGAATGGATAAGTGCTATGAATGATGAGATTGAGAAGATTGAGAAAAAAAAACATGATCACTTGTGCCAAGACTAGATGACAAGAATGTCGTAGGTATAAAATGGATATTCAGGAATAAGCTGAATGAGAATGGAGAAGTCACAAGAAACAAAGCAAGACTAGTATGCAAGGAATATGCACAAGAGGAATGTATTGAATATAGAGAAACCTTTGCACCCATTACTAGGATAGAAGGTGTAAGAATACTACTTTCTTATGCTGCATATAAAGGATTCAAGGTATATCAAATGGATGTCAAGTTTGCATTCCTATATGGAATACTTGAAGAAGAGGTATACATTGAACAACCAAAAGGGTTCGTAGATCCAAACAAGAGAAACATGGTATGTAGACTTCATAAAGCCTTGTATGGATTAAAACAAGATCCTAGAGCCTGGTAGAAAATACTTCATTCCTATCTAATAAGTATTGGATTTGTAAGGACTAGTGAAAACAATAATCTTTATTTAAAGGAAGATACTGATGCTAACACTTTGATTGCTAAAATATTTGTTGATGACATCATATTTGGAGGAAATGATATGCTATGAAAATCATTTGCTAATGAAATAAGCAAAGAGTTTGAGATTTCTATGTTTGCAGAGATCAAGTTCTTTCTTGGTCTATAGATCATGCAACAATATGAAGGTATTTTCATTACACAATCCAAATACATTAAAGAGGTCCTAAAAATATTCAAGATGGAATAATCCAAACCAGTTGGAACACCGATGGCTACTGGATGTAAGTTGACAAAGGAGGACAAGACAACAGAGGTAAATCAGACTTTGTACAGATCAATGATAGGCAAACTCATGTATGTAGTACATACTAGACTAGATATTGTACATGCAGTAGGTATTGTTGCTAGATTTTCTGCTAACCCCAGGGAATCACATATGACTACTGTAAAAAGAATTTTAAGATATCGGAAGAATACTGAGGAATATGGCTTATGGTATAGAAGATAAGGTAAATTTGAACCTCAAGTCTTTATCGATGTTGATTGGACTTGAAATATTGATGACCGAAAGAGCACAACTGGAGGAGCATTCTTCATGGGTGACAGACTTGTCACATGGATAAGCAAGAAAAAAGGATCCATCTCACAATCTAATGCAGAAGCATAGTATGTTGGTGCTGCTACAAATTGCTCAAACATTGCATGGATCAAACAGTTACTGGAAGGTATGCATATGAGGATCCTAGAACCAGTAATTATCTATTGTGGTAATACAAGTGTAATTAACATTTCCAAAAATCTAGTCATGCATGCTAAAACAAAGCATATTACAATCAAGTATCATTATTTGAGAGAACAAGTTTAGGCAAAAGAGGTGATACTTGAGTATGTACAATCAAAAGAACAATTGGCCGATATCTTCACCAAGCCATTGCCCAAGGATGCATTTGAGTACTTGAGAAAGAGAGTAGGGGTCAAACCCTTGTCTATTGGTTAGTAAAATGACTAAAGGCTGCATCAACCTACATATTGCCAGAATATCATTCATGATTGATGCAAGAAAAGAGATGAACTTCAAAGCTACATCTATATATAGATAGGTATATATCAGAACCAAGCACCAGAGCATATTGTTGTATTGTTGATGAATAAGGGAAATTCAAGGAATATATTATGGATAAAAAAAATTGTTTGGCATGGATGTCAGATATTTATGAAATTTTTGTTTGGCATTGCTATCAAAGGGAGAGAAAATATCCATATTATCACATTATTCTGGAAAGAAGGAAAAATTATCTATTAGCACATTACTCCAATAGGGAGAGATTATATTCTTAGGGAGAAAAATTGTATGGAAAGATTATACAAAGGGAGAATTGCAGACAAGAGAAAAAGACATCAAAAGAGAAGAACTGTCAAGGGAGAGAAACTGACATAAGGAGAGGACACAACACATCAGAATAAAGAGAGCTGCAAGAATAAAATCTAAGCTAAAAATAAAGCTTACCGATAGTCAGACATTTATCGGTTATCAAAACAAAAAGATTGGTAGTTTGATGAAATTCAACTATTGTATTTCATATTATATTAGAAATAGTATAGTGTGATAATATAGTACGTTGCCATCAATGCCAAAGGGAGAGATTGATGACATGTAACTGATTGAATGTTTGACAATGTTAAGTTGAAGATAATGAAAGGCATTAAATTAGTTAATGTATTGTATTGTATTGTCATTGATGTCAACTTGATATCATCTGTATGGACATATACATAAAGCCAAAGATTTCAGAGAACCAAAAGAACCAAGGTTATACTTTTAGCAATACATAAAATTCATGTATTCACTGAGTGATAAACAACACCGATGGAGTGCACACCATCGGTAAAAGAAAAGAGGAACAGTCATAGTGATACCCGACGATCAGAAGATAGTGTTGTCTGAAGAAGCAAAGCCAGAGTGATGCCCGACAAGAAAAGTCAAAAGGTTGCCTGATGAGTAAAATTCTAATGATGCCTAACAGATGGATATCATGAAGCTAACTGGAGTCTTGCTGACGGAACTGTCAATTGTCACCGACAACTAACTGTAAAGGTGACCAACGGAATAGAGAGTTCAGAAAATGAAAAAATATGTAGCTGGCAGAGCTAAATAAGGACTTAACTGGTTGTCTACTTTGTTTTATTCAACCAGAGATAAGTGATTAATTTAAAACTAACTTTTATAGTTAGAAAGAAGATATCTATGAGACAAATCAGGAGTTATGCTTTAAATCTAATTGGCTAGATTTTTTTTCACGCCAAGAATCAAGAATCAAGAAAAAATGAATATCATGTCTATATAAGAGACAAGCTTAATTCATTTTCATATATACATGAAAAGGGGATTAAGGGGCGTGAATAGAAAGAGGTTGCTGAAGAGAAACTAATAAAGAAATACTTCATGTAGTACTGATCAATCAAGCTGAAGGAGAGCTAAGGAATTCTACAGACACCGATGAACAATGAAGCACAACATCATAGAGTAGAAAGTGCGGAGAAAAAAGAATTGAATTGATACATTGATCAGAGAGGTAATGTACTTAAATAGATATGAAAATCTGCAATTCAAAGTTGCATTAGAAACAAGTCATAGTGTTTCAATTTAACCATTGAAGCATTAAGTCTCTTAATAGAGCAGGACTTAACAGTCTTCTATATATTGAGGTACATCTCAAGGAGCGCCAAAAAGGTTGATTCATGAAAGTGGCATTGGATATGCCCATTGCCTATTGACAGTCTAAGAGAGAGGCTGATTCAAGGATGGAAGCATTAGATGCCCGATACTAAGTGACAACCTCTATGTATAAAATCCTCTAACAAGGTCACACCTAGCAGTGTGTTTGTAACCTTTAATAGGGTTGGCTCTTAATAGGGCTCACTTCAGAAGAGTGAAAATTTGGGGTACCGGTCCCAGTGGTTTTTCCCTTAACAGGGTTTCCACATTAAAATCCATGTGTTATGTGTGTATGATTCATTTCTTTACTGTTTTGTATCTTACATAGTTCATTCTGGGTATATCAGTATACTCTGCTTATTTAATGTAGTTCAATAAATAGTTATAGTGCTTATTGGTAATCAAGAAAGAATAAGGATTGACAAAGAACACCAATAGATAGTTAATCATTATAAGTATTTCATGGCATGCATCTTGTAGGGACATAATAATCTGAGGTTTATTGATTGGTGGTTAAGTTTAAAGGATAAATTTTGAGACCACTAATTCACCCCCCCTCTCAGTTATTACTAACATGCTTGGGATGAGAACCCCTCCTTGTGAAAACTAAATGATGCAGGAATACATCAATCCAGAAGTTATTAGAGAAATATTGTTCTTTGGACTTGATGCTTGGATCCACTCCTTAGGGAGAGTGATTGCAAGAACACAACACAACATTTTTGGGTGAGCAAGCACCTAGTTTTTGCAGACATGAATATTTGAAAAAGATATACCTTGCAGAGGTAGGATGGTCAAAAAAGGATAAGAGCTATGAAACCCTTTTCCATTGATGTCAAAGGGGGTGAGATATAATTGAAAAGTCCCTACTATTTTAGGGGGACCTATGAAGATGATATTGAGAAGATTGTATTAAGAAGGATAATTTTGGGTTGATGGATTTTCACATATGTTTCCATCAATTTCAAAAGGAGATATTGCTGGAATTTTTGTTGTTGAGGTGTTTACATTCATGTTTTTTCATTGATGTCAACATATGTTTTAGTTGGATATATTAGAAGTCTCAAAAAGACTGGTTATCATAGGTACATGTGTGTATAGACATTATATGACATATCAACATATGCGAGAAAAGATTTTTGTAGAGGGATGAGTGTATACCTTATATCTAAGGTTGTGTGATATTATTTTGGTGTTTACACAAGTTATAGGTGTTTTGATTAAAACTAGTTTCAATGTAGTAACAGAGGGTTATGACAGATATGGTCATTGAGTTTTGGGCCAACTTGGATGCAAGCATGAGTTATGACATGCGAGCTTAAGGAAGGATATAAGATACATGGGATAACATTCTTTGTGATTCTTGGGTTTCCTTATGATGTTAGTTGATGTGTGTGGACTAGCGAAGACCTAGTTGGGGCTGACTACAGAGGTGTAACGTGCTCAATGATTGGTGAGCATGGATTATGGATCTTGGTGAGTGACTAATGATTTATATTTGATAATTAATTGTATAAGGTACTGTGTGTATCTTAGAAAGGGTCTATGTAATTATTTAAGCATTGGGGAAGTCTTAATAGACCAACCTAATTGTTTATTGTAGCTTGTATGAAGGAAAGAAATGCCTTGATGTGTAATATCAAGCATTGGATGTATTGGATGCTGCAAGTATGTGAATGTGAGTTCTGTTGGATGTAGAGAAGTAATTATATTTGTATTGCACTTCATTGGAACCATATAGGCAGAGAAATTTGTTATCAGCCAATTCACTTTTATAAGTATACTTCTCTACTTCATTTCAGATAGTGAGTCCATAAGGTGAGTTTAACCTTTAGAAGGTGTATTTAACCTTCACTTTGGGTAGTGTGCTCAAGAAATGAGCTCATCATTTCATTCAACTACTAACAAGGTTGAGAAGACTCCTAATAGGGTCTTTCCTTTAACAGGGACTTGTACTAGATGTAATAATCAGTTCTTAACAGGGATAGATCTTCTAATAGGAATACATTATTTATAGTGCATTATTTGTGGGTTCTAATTCCCACCTATTTTTTTTTTGCCTTAATAGGGTTTCCTTGACAAAAAAATACTTGTGTTATGGTATTGTTCTTAAAGTGTTCAGATTTTCATTAAGTATTTGGTTTATAGTTTAAATTTTAAATATTTGTCATACAAATGATTCACCCCCCTCTAAGTTGTATTATTCCTAACAAAAAATATCTTATTACCAATAAAAAAAATACACCTATACAATAACGTCATCATGAAATCTAAATCAATCCTTGATCCCAAAATTCACATGTTATACTTAACTTCAAAAATTATCTAAATTAGATCACATATTTTATTACTTGGACCTAAGAAAAGAATTACAATTTAACACAATAATCAAAGAAGAAATTTATTACATCGTTAAAATAATATCTATGAAGAATGAGAAAGAATAAGAAGAGTGTCTAGCCTTAAATTTATTGCTACCAACGTGAATTCTCCTATACCCTCACTAATCTCAAAATGATGCCTGAAAATTATACAATGCTTCTAAGATAGAGTTGAAATTTGGAGTAATTTATAACACTAAACTTGTACCACAAGTTCACCTATAAAATATTTTCTTAAAGGCTTCCTCATTAGGATGGAAAATTCTTAAATAATAGATGTAATAGGGAGAACCTTGTTAAGCTACTCCCAAAATATGTAGGGAATGGACTCACTAATTTTTTTTTTCTCTTTCATAGCTACATCAATAGCTTTCTTTCTTGCAACAAATTTCTTCTCATGGGATTTTAAAACTTTATTTGTAGCTTTCAAGTACTCCAAATGCATCTTTAGGTTTCCCTTCAGGAGTGGAAATAATTAAATTTATTTATTCCTTATTGACCAAATTATCATCTTTATTTCTCCATCGATGTCGCTCTGGTAATTAAATAATTCCTAATTATTTAATTATTTAGCACTTTATTCTTCTAAGCTACTAGTGAAATTAATTTAATTGATTTACCTAGTTCATAGTCTCATTTCTAACCTATTGCCTCCTTTAATTATTTAATTAAATCACCTCACATTGTTTTCCCTATTTTTAAACATAATTTAATTCAAAAATATAAATTATCCCCTCACTCACTTGCATTCTTCTAAATTTCCCACTTGCACTCCATTAATCCTATCCATTAGCCCAATCCTCCCCTTCTAATCATATACACATTCCCAATCATCCTGATTAGGGAGAAAGTCAATTTGTAGCATAAATGGCAAAGGATCTCTTGCCCACTTGTCCTCCAAGCCTTAAATCCTAGCCACATTTGGTTGGCTACCCCACATGGGCTCCCATGCCCTTTGTCCCCTCCAAGGAATTTAAAATTCCTTTACAGTAGCAATATGAGTTCACTGTTGTCATTGGTGTCAACTTATTGTGTGCATTAATGTCAACCTAATGGAGTGGTTAGTTGCCTAATGTGTGTGATTTATAGAGGTCTTGAAATATGTCTTTAGATATTTTAATGATGTTTGGTTATGGTGTTGAGTTAATATGTGGTGTTTCTGGAAGATGATAGTATTGGTATATCGAATATGTAGGAAAGAGTATTTTAAGTCTTAGTTGGAGAATGCTTCACATTCCTCTACATTTGAAGTTTATGTCTTACAGTTCTTGATGTAATGTCTATGTTTAGTGAATGTTGAAATATTATGTTTTCAAGTCCCAAGTAGTTATCTTCTTGCCAAATGTACAAATCAATTACGTAACTGTGTTTGAATAAAACAAATAAAACAATCATCTAAGTCTATCCTTAACCTCTGCCAGCTAGATATTTTGTCATTTTCTGATCTCTCTCGTCTGTCGATCAATTCTGCAGTTCATCACCATTGACAACTGCCAGTTCCATCGGTGTAACTTCAGTTAGCTTTGGGATATCCATCTTTCGGGCATCATTGGATCTTTCTCATCAGGCAACTCTATTTTCATCTCATCGGGCATCTTATGATTCTGCTTTGTCGGGCAACACTTTCTTCTTCTTGTCAGGCATCACTGTGACTTTATCTTTGTCTTTACCAATGGTGTGCACTCCGTCGGTGTAGTCTGTCACTTAGTGAATACTTGAATTTTATACATTGTTGAAAGCATATTCATTGTTCCATTGATTCTCTAAAGTCTTTGGAATTGTGTATGACCATATAGATGATATCAAGTTGACATCAATGACAATACAAACCATTAACTGATTTAATGTTTTGCATTATCTTCAAATTAACATTATCAAACATTCAATCAGTTACATGTCATCAATCTCTCCCTTTGGCATTGATGGAAACATGCTATATTATCACACTATACTATTTGTAATACAACATGAAATACAATTGTTGAGATTCATCAAATTACCAAACAGTTTGTTTTGATAACTGATAAAAATGTCTGACCGCCGGTAAGCTCTGTGTTAGCTTAAATTTGATTCTTGCAACTTTCTCTGTTTCTTCTTCTGATGTGTTGTGTCCTTGGTTTGTGTCAATTTCTCTCTTTTGACTTTTCTGCTTCTTGATGTCACTATATTTTATTTGCAAATTTTATACTAACTCTCTCCCTAAGGATATGATCTCTCCCTGTTTGGAGTAATCAAATAATGAATAGTTTCTGATGATAATATGGATACATCTCTCCCTTTGACAACAATTCCAAACAAATATTTGTCAAATATCTGACGTTCTGTCAAACAATTTCTCCTATCCATAATATATTCCTTGAATTTCCCTTATCCATCATCAATATAACAATATGTTATGGTGCTTGGTTCTGATATATACCTTTTTGTATATAGATGAAGCTTTGAAGTCCAATTTCTTCTTGCATCAATCATGCATGATATTTTGATAATATATGGCTGATGCAACCTTTAGTCCTTTTACTGACTGGTAGACATGGGTTTGAACCCTAGTCTTTTTCTCAGGTACTCAAATGTATCCTTGGGTAGTGGCTTGGTGAAGATATTAGCCAATTATTCTTTTGATTCCACATATTCAAGTATGACCTCTTTTTCTTGAACTTGTTCTCTTAAATAGTGATACTTGATGGCAATGTGTTTAGTCTTTGCATGCATGACTGGATTCTTGGAAATATTTATTGCACTGGTGTTATTACAATAGATAATTACTGGTTCTATGATCTTCATATGCATGCTTCCAGCAACTATTTGATCCATGCAATATTTGAGCAGTTTGCAGCAACAACAACATATTCTGCTTCTGTAGTAGACTGAGAGATGCATCCTTGCTTCTTGCTAATCAAGATTTCCAGCCCAATCAGCGTCGATAAACACTTTTAGTTAAAATTTTCCTTCTCTTCTATACCATAAGCCAAATTACTCAGTATTCTCTAGATATCTTAGAATTCTTTTCATAGCAATTATATGTGATTCCTTGGGGTTAGCAAAAAATCTAGCAACAATCCCTACTGCATGTGCAATATCTGGTCTAGTGTGTATAATATACATGAGTTTTCCTATCATTGATCTATACAGAGTCTGATTTACCTCTATTGTCTTGAAATCCTTTGTTAATTTGCATCCAGTAGCCATCGTTGTTCCAACAGGTTTGGAATATTCCATTTTGAATATTTTCACAACTTCTTTGATGTATTTGGATTGTGTAATGAAAATACCTTCACTTTGTTGTATGATCTGTAGACCAAGAAAGAACTTAATCTCTCCAAACATAGACATCTCAAATTATTTTCTCATTTCATCAGCGAATGATTTGCATAGCATATCATTTCCTCCAAATATGATGTCATCAACAAATATTTCAGCAATCAAAGTGTTAGCATTAGTATCTTCTTTCAAATAAAGATTATTGTTTTCACTAGTCCTTATGAATCTAATACTTATTAGATAGGAATGAAGTCATTCATACCAGGCTCTGGGAGCCTGTTTCAATCCATACAAGGCTTTGTGAAGTCTACATACCATGTTCCTCTTGTCTGGATCCACAAACCCTTCTAGTTGCTCAATGTATACCTGTTCTTCAAGTATTCCATTTAGGAATGCTGACTTGACATCCATTTGATATAATTTGAATCCTTTGTATGCAGCATAAGCAAGTAGATGTCTCACTCCTTCTAGCCTAGAAATGGGTGCAAAGGTTTCTCCGTATTCTATACCTTCCTCTTGTGCATACCTCTTGCATACTAGTCTTTCTTTGTTCCTTGTGACTTCTCCATTCTCATTCAGTTTGTTCCTGAATATCCATTTTGTACCAATGACATTCTTGTCATCTGGTCTTGGCACAAGTGACCATGTCTTGTTCTTCTCAATATGTTCAATCTCATCATTCATAGCACTTATCCATTCTTCAT
>MU224655.1:1553232-1588162 GCA_018584345.1 Thuja plicata | reverse complement strand
GGGGGGGGGGGGTGAATCAGTGGCCTCAAAAATTTATCCTTTAAACTTTAATCCACCAATTAATACACCTCAGATTATTAAGTCCCTACAAGATGTATGCCTTGAAATAATTGAAATAATTTACTGTCTGTCAGTTTACCTTGTTTGTCTTTATTCTCCTTGATTACTGATAAGTAGTAAAACTCATTTATCGATACTTAATAAATATGCAGAGTATACCAATCAATCCAGAAATGTATATGTGAAATGTAAAACAATAAAGTAATAAACCATATACACATAACACATAGATTTTAACATGGAAACCCTGTTAAGGGAAAAAATCACTGAGACCAGTACCCCAAATTTTTAGTCTTCTGAAGTGAGCCCTGTTAGGAGCCAACCCTGTTAAAGGTTACAAACACATGGTTAAGTGCGACCTTGTTAGAGTATTTTTATACATAGGTTGTCACTTAGTATCTGGCATCTACACTACCATCCTTGAATCAGTCTTTATACTGTCAATAGGCTTTATGCTAATCTTACTACCATCCTTGAATCAACCTCCTTCTTAGACTGTCAATAGGCTTTAGGTAAGACCGCATCTACAATCATGAATCAACCTTTTAGGTAATCTTTTAGGATATACCTCAATTATAGAAGACGATTAAGTCCTTCTCTGTTAAGAGACTTAATGCTTCAATGGTTAAACTGAAACATAATGACCTATTTCTAATACAACTTTGAATTGCAGATATTCAAATCTATTTACATACAATACCTCTCTGATCAATGTATCAACTCAATTTCTTTGTGCTTCACATTTTCTACTCTGTGGTGCTGTGCTTGTCTATTCGTTAGTGTCTACAAAATTCTTTAGCTCTCCCTTAGCTTGATTAATCAAGACTGTATGAAGTCTATCCTTCACTAATTTCTCTTTAGCATCTTCTTTTAATTCACTCCCCCTTGTATCTGAGTGCATATGGAAATGAATTATGCTTGTCTCTTATATAGACATGATATTCCTTAATTCTTGATTCTTGATTCTTGGTGTGAAAAACAATCCAGCCAATTTGATTTATGGCTTTAACTCATGATTTATCTTCTTGCCAACTGTACAAATCAATTGTTTAACTGTGTTTGAATAAAAAAAATAAAACAATCAGTTAAGTCTATCCTTAAGCTCTGCTAGCTAGATATTTTGTCATTTTCTGATCTCTCTGTTCTGTCAGTCAATTCTGCAGTTCGTCGCTGGTGACATCTGCCAGTTCTATCGGTGTAACTTCAGTTAGCTTTGGGATCTCCATCCGTCAGGCATCATTGGATCTTTCTCGTCGGGAAACTCTATTTTTAGCTTGTGGGGCATCCCATGATTCTGCTTCATCGGGCAGCACTTTCTTCTTCTTATCGGGCATCACTGTGACTTTATCTTTGTCTTTACCTATGGTGTGCACTCCGTCGGTGTAGTCTATCACTTAGTGAATACTTGACTTTTATGCATTGCTGAAAGCATACTCATTGTTCCATTGATTCTCTGAAGTCTTTGGCATTATGTGTATGACCATATAGATGATATCAAGTTGACATCAATGACAATACAAACCATTAACTGATTTAATGCTTTGCATTATTTTCAACTTAACATTATCAAACATTCAATCTGTTACATGTCCTCAGTCCCTTTATATCATGCCCTAGGTTTGTGTGTCTCATCATTGAAAAACCTTTGTATCTTTGTATAAGGTTATGCATCTTAGCCTTCCTTGGCCTAGAGCCTAAAATATTGTATTTTATTATTCATATAATGAGTTTAATTGTCACCCCCGTTTTTCCCAAATTGGGTATTCTACACAAAAAATTGGTGCTCATGTGTTTCATGTAGCCTTGGTGAATATTATAGTGTGATGCAATAAAATAGGGGTAAAGGGGAAATCACTAGGATGGATGATCAAATTAGGAATCTCACACCTATTTTCTCTCACACATTGGAAATAAAGTTGATTCACTAGGCTCAATGAGGATCAAGCGCTAAGAGGATGCAAGTGTTCCTTCACTAGGGGAGTTGAAAGATGGATATGAAAAGTAGGAATGGAAGGAGAAATAAAGTGTTCAAGCATGCAAATAGATACAAAATATAAATATGATTTTGCATATAAATTTGAAAAACTAGAACAACTAAACTGTGATCCAAATTGCAGTCCAAAATAGCAGGTATAGGGCACCTCTGGGGTCAGGGATAAGTAGGAAGTATGAGGAGATTCAAAATCACCTTTTAGACAATTTTTTTCTCTCCATCAGACTTTATAGTAGTTGTCTTCACAACTGCATCACTTGTCACCTATACACAGAAAATGAGAAATACGTTGGGGAAAAGGGGTTTTCCTTGGTTGAAACCCTTTTTAGCAATTAAACTTGAAATTGATTTAAAATTATTAAAATATGGAAGTGTCTTTTTAGTAAAAGAGGTTTGACAAGATGTAATGCCTTCACAAACCTTCACAATGTTAAATCATTCATGAAGATACTTAAAAGTAAAATTTGATGTTGTCTTTGACTTTGCCTCTAGGATAGGAAGAACATGAATGCCTTCGCATATGATTTGATCTAGAAAATACTCCTTGTATTTCATGATTGATGCTTGAATGAATTAAGATCAATGTGAATATATTTCCTTGATTTCATGAGTGCTTGATCTTGAATTCCTTAGTTCCAAATTGACAAGAGAAGAATGCATACCAAAATGAGGGAGGTATATTTTCTTTTATACCTCACCTAGATATTTTGGATCCCAAAACTTGAATAAGGCTAGCAAGGATTTAAGGATCATGCTAAAAACCAAATAAATTTCCCCAATTCAAATTTGGGCCCAAACTACAGAGTATGGTGAAAGTCTTAAGTATGGAGCTAGATAAACTCACCCTATACTAGCCACTCACCATATACTGATAATTTTGGGCTCAGATTTGAGTCAGAAGTTAATTAGGATAGGGGATTCTAAAACTATGCCTGAAATTGGGGTTTCAAATTAGAATAAATAGAATAGGACACCCATGATAAAATAGGGCCTATTTATGCAAGTGGTGATAAATGAGATTAAAAATTAAAGGGGAACACCTAGAATTAAGGGCACTGATAGAAATTAAATCAAGAGAGGCCATATATTTAAATATTTATTAATTAAATACATACCAAAAAGGTGAGTGATTAATGGAAGGCTTGGAAACTAAAATGAGGCCTAGATAAGGACCAAAATTGTACATGCTCATGATTTAGGATGCTATATTAGCTCCCACTTTAGAAGGAGTATGAACTTGCTTCGTACTCATAGCAAAGTAGACCAAAGAATGGGAAAGAGGTATTATTAAGGTAAAAGAGACTAGGAAAACACCAATCCCTCAAGTGACTTAGGTCCTTATCAATCTAAAACCAAGACAAAAGAAACATCCATATGAAGAGAGATAAATAACATAACTAATCTACCTTAGTAAGGTTAAACGTACTATGGGTCATGAGAGAGAGAGAGAGAGAGAGAGAGAGAGAGAGAGAGAGAGAGAGAGAGAGAGANATGAGAGAGAGAGAGAGAGAGAGAGAGAGAGAGAGAGAGAGAGAGAGAGAGAGAGGTAATCTAGCAAGCTATGGTGGACTAGCACAAATATCCCAAGGATAACCAATCAAAGCAATGTATGCAAGGAAATCCTACTAAAAAAATATTGCAATAGGATTATCCCCAAAGGAATCAGTTAAAAGGAGATTACAAAGAAAAAGGCAGAGTTTTCTAACATAAAAAATGACTACAAAGTTTAAATTTTTCTTGTGTGAATAATTTGTAACAAAGAGTGGAGTGTATGCCTCCATGTTAAATCAATTGTGTACACCTTAATGGGAAGAATAGTTTAAGGTAGCATACATGCATCCAAAAGACAAGAACATTTCTACTATGATATGTCCCCAAACAATGACAAACCAAGGGAAATAAATACATAACAAAAAGATAACTAAGGGATCTACTAACTCTAGGGTCAGTATGCATATGTGATAACTCATGTCTATCAAGAATAATGGTAATAAATTGACCTCATCCCCCAAAGATAGTAGAACTATGAGAAAAATAGAAGAAGAGTGCGTAAGACAAATGAACAAATAACCTTTGGGGTCAACATTGCAGAGACAAAAATGATAGATGATTCCTACCACTTTGCATCATCCCCAAGAAGACAACACATAGGTACATTTCTAACAATAGTACATGCACGTCATAACATATATATGACATATAGAATAATTGAGATAAAAATATTTGAATGTCACAAAAAGTTTGATTCCCTTATCACCTTGTGTGAATGAAGCAACAAAGGTTGTCTAAAGATATCTAAAATAATAACATAAAATAAGAATCACATCATAGGGGAAGCTTATTATGAATAAGTGAATGCACAAAAGAATCCACCGCATAAGAGGAGCTATTCAAGAATATTATCCACCACCCCTTCTTATTGAACATTATTTATGGAAGGTGGACAACATGTGAGAGGAGAAACATAGAGAATGGTAGATAGAGATATTGCAAGTTCCATTCAAGGACCATGCTCTAATGATGAGTCACTTTGTTTGTCACAAGGAGCGAGAGATAACATATTTGAAAATCTTTCAGAAAATTCATGATTAATTTCAATAACCTCATACATATCATAATAATCATTAGGATCAATATAATTTACATAATTAACATTGTTAGTATTATTATCAAGAGTATCTTCATCATCTAAATTAATCACAATAGGATTGTTATTGCAAAGAGAAGAATCGTCATGTCTAGACAATTTCATTTTCTTAAGATTAACTTCTTCCCCTAGGATATGCATAGGTTGGTCAAAGGGAACCAAAGTATCATGAGGTGTCTTAGGGGAGGAAAATTATGGGAATAAATCTCACAAGTCTTAGTATGATATCTATGGCACTAGTCACGAGAACATCAACTGTGTTTGGTTTTTATTTATATTTGGGAAGGTTTAGGATCAATCAACATAGAATCATTTTCTTCCATAAGAGGAGGAATGAAAGGAACCTTACCAAGTTGAGAGATAGAGGATGTTAAATTTTTGTAGGATATAGCATGTGGAACAGAAGCACAAATGGAAGGAATGGGAAGGATTCCATGACTAGGACAAGGAGATGGGACATCCTTAGGGTTTTTTAATTTGGAAATAATTTCATGTTTATACTTTTGGTAAGATAGGAATAAATGGTCTTTGTGAGGTTAGAATGGTTGATACATGTGAGTCCAAAATAAGTCAAGGTCAAATTTTCCACAACTCTTTAAAGTTTGATAGAGACTATGATTAATCATGAAAATTTCTCCATCATGGGGAAACTTCTAATATTTATGGATATGAGTGTTGTCAATCAAGATTGCACCTACTATGCCAAGTTTGAAAGCCCAACAATCCCATGAAACATGGAATGACCTTTAGGCTTGTGTGTATGCCTATAATGAAGATCAATCTCTAGAGAAGGACAGTTCCTCTTTGTATTACCTTAAACTAACTTTTTCAAAGAAAATGGGAAGAAAGATATGCTTAAAACAAAACCTATCTGTAAAAGGTGATGCATTGAATATGAACTAAGATCCACAACTGGAAAAATCACAAAATTACTCTCTAAGGACACTGAAAAACCTCACAATCTCAATTAGACATACATTGCAGAAGAGATTCTTATGACAGGTCCTAGTATCTTGATGCCTTGATAGGAAAACACTAATAATTTCTCAATTTTGAACAATAGAAAAGAGGAAACAATCACAAACCTGCACTTTAGTATGCCAAATTATGCATTTAACACTAAAAAGAACTTGATAAAATAAAGATAACACATAATATTTTTATTAGTTTACTCCAATCAATACCAAACATAGAAAAATCAAGAAGGAACCAATATTTGTTATTGAATAACCAAGAATCTGCAACAAATTATCTATATGTGTACTCCATACAAATATGCCTAAGTTTGTGGAATGAAAAATTGGGAAAAAGAAAGAAAGAGCCCCCTCATATACAATTTGGAAGAATGAACATATATCTCAAAACCTATAACGATCAAGCATATGATAAAAATAAGGGAAAAAGGGGGCCAAACTAGCTGAAACATGCAGTTGACCACCTCAAAAGTATCTAAGACTAATGCTTTATCCATGTGTCCCTCCAAACTAAAGTTAAACTTCCTCTAGACTCATGAAAAATCCTCATAATTCATGCAAAGCTCCATGGGTTGAATGTGAAATAAAATCCCTAAAATTAGGGGCTAAAACTAATAGTCACATATGGATAAATGCTTCAAAAGGCCATCTAAATTTATGTACAAAATTGATATTAACTCCAAAAGGACTCCAACACCACTCAAATTGTAGTAAAAACTAAAGAAACCCCCCTAGTCACCTCCTTAGTTATGCACAAATAAAATCTCCACCTAGGGTTATGCAAAGTCAACTCCAACCTTTTCATTGCACTTTAAATTTAAAATTTATTAAGTGTTTATAATATCACACCTAATAAATTTTAATTACATTTATTAATAATGCAAGTAAGGAATAACATTTTAAATTTTATTATCATGTTATATATCAAGTAACCAAGAATTTTACTTAATAAATATTAATTTAATAAAAATTCAAAATGTTTATAGTACAATCCCCCAAAATATCCAGCGAGGTTATTAGTTACAAACAATTTTCAATGAAAGAAAAATAAAAGCATAAATCCCCTTTTGTATTACATCACGATGTAATTAGGGATTTTAACCTGAATTTCACATCTTCCCACTTTCATTTTTCATTTTGTTGCCCTTCTGTGGCCGCTGCCTCTTATTAGTGTTTTTTGGTTCTATGGAAGTCATTGAGGAGCCCTCTTTTGGAGGTCATTTTGTTGTCTATATACCAATTTTATCCTTTCTCATAGGTATGTATTTTCTCCATGGAAAAAAAATTCCCTCGATCTTCATTTTGTAAGAAAATAAAAGAAATATTTTATTTCCCCATGTTTCTTCTTTTGTGACTCAGTAATTATATATGAAAGAAACATTAAGCCAACCTTTTATTGTGGATTTTATCTTTTTTTTTTTTTCATATCAACACTCACGCATTTGAATCTTCAAACCCTACCATACAGATTTGTTCTTAAAATCTTTTTTATTGTTTCTTGGAGGGTTTTATGCCCATGCTTGGGTTGTTTCTGTAGCAAAAAATGATACAACATTCTATACTTAATATTGATTATATCCCCATGTATACCATGTTTCATTTGATTTCTCATAACCTATGGCATGGTCATGGCTTTATAGAATCACATGATGGTTTCTATAAGGGCACAAACTTCTCCCTTTTATCATATCTCTATTATACATATGATACTCGATATGGTATTTGGAAAAATGATGAGAACTTGAAAGAATTCTTGCTATTAATGTCCCCATGATTTTTAAATTTTAATAGTGGTATTTCTTTTTCTTTGGATAACCTTGTCAAGGAATCATTGCCCTCTGGTTTATTTCTCTTGAAGCTTATAATAATTGTGCTCCTTAGAAAACTTTGTCATCATTGAATGGTAATAACATATATATCATGTTTCACATATGATAGATTACACATATGATGAATATTTTCTCTTGGTAAAACATTGTACACTCTTATTAGGATCGATGTTATTGTTGGTGATGAGTCTTACTGATTTAGATATGTATTGCTATTGTCATTGACACTCTTGCCAATCTATTTTGTCATAGTGCTTCATCACCTTTATGTCATGCTGACCACACATGTATTTTGTCTTCTACACTTATTATGTAGCATAAAGTCTTCATCTGATGTTGTGTTTAACTGAACAAACAACATATTTCCAATGATGTAGCTGTATATGAGGTTTTATGTAGCAGTCCTAAATCTCTTTAATGACATGTATTCATTTCTCCTTTGAATCCATATTTGTTTCATGCTCTTGATGCCAAATATGATATGATATTTCATTTCATTATATGTTGTACCAGTAATAGAAATAATATCAATGTTACATGCTATTACAAAATAGTAGTGTTGAGCATTGTTTTGACACAAGCCAACTTGCTAGGATATCGAGATTCAATTTCCTCTCTTGAAAGAATAATAGAGTTATTCCCAAGGTTCTCTGGGGTCGGGTCACAACCTGCTTGGTTACTCAGTTGAAGATAAATGTGATTGTTCACGAGGAGGCCTTTGCTGGTACATTCAAGACATCAAACTACAAAATACTGTTAGTTTCTTTTTTGGTATTTTTTGTTTTAACAAGTATGGGTATGGTAAATAACATGCAACTTTTGTATTTTTCAAGATAGAGATTTTCAGAATTGAAGACAGAATTTAAAGAGATGAGGGTAACAAGAAATGTAACAAATTGCAGAGAAAAGTGAAATCCTAAAGAAATAAACCGCTATAAACCCTTCCTTGTGAATTGAATGCTAGAGAGATTTGGAACAACCCACGAAGCATAAATCAGACCACGTCACAATTCACTACTCTACAGATGCAAGCGTTTGGAGAAAAGATATGTTTTACTCGTACGAGATATTCAAAATCTATCAAATCGTGAAGTGACCAAGACGTGCACACCCACAAGATGGATTTATCATTAATCCCAAAGATGACCTCCTCCACACATTCATCATAGCAAGGTAGATATACAATAGCAAACTCCAACTAAAAGTAGCACGAATTTGAAACACAACAACACAAAGGGCTCTTTGAAAATAAAGAATAATGCAAGCATACATTCAATAAATTCACATAGATAGCAGCAATTCACACACCAAAAATGAAGCACAAAATGTAGATCTTTATTGCATTAAGAATTCGGCCCTTTACATTGCTTTTTGATTACAATATATAGAGTTTTGATCTACAACTCTGATTTTCAAAGTTAGGGCATCAGAGAGTCTAAACTAAAGAACAAAAGCTAAAAATAGAACTTTACTGAAGGGAAACTACTACTAAATGATACTATATAACTCACATGGATTCTTAAACCCATTTACAATCCATTTTCTCATGCATAGAGGGAAAAATTCACCAAGAAGAGAAAGGGAAAGAAGGTAAGTTTCTTCTGTGAACTTGGAGTCTTCTTCTTGATTCTTGTGGTTCTTCTTGGATTCTTCATCTCAGGCTATTTCAGGCCATGGGAACTGATAGGAGACCCTTAGTACCTCTAAAATGAACTCAATTTTTCCATTCATCTAATTTGAAGTCCAACTGGTGTTGAAAAAAGTGACCTCGCTTGAAGCACCCAGTTTTTTCAGACCCCGACCTCTACCCTGAAATTTTAATGTCTTTAAAATTTCTTAAGTGTTTCCCAAAATTCAAAATTTGGAAGAGTCCCAAAGATTCAAACTTTTCACAGGTCAAAAGGCCAAAAAATAATTGAAGAGGCCAAAAAGGCCAAAAGGCCAAAAATTCATCTTGTTTTCGGGGCCGAAAGGCCGAAATGTTGGAGGCCAAAAGGCCGAAAAATCTGCCTTAGTAGAAATTTAGCCAAGTGTGAAAATATTTCCCTGTGCACCTGTTAACTGGACCTTGAAGATTTATCTAGGAAAGACCTCTAGGTGAGCTATCTGGAGCCTCTGTAATATCTCCTGAACTTCTTCAAAATTGATCTCCTTTCTTTTTATCTTGGTGACCCTTCGTTCTTGCTTCTTTCTAAGGATAGTTAATTCATAAAAGAAGAACGTGATCTCTTCTTCATGTTGGGACATTCTTTGTATTTCCTCTTTCAGGTAAAATAACTGCTGTAGGGCATCTTTAGTGTTAGCTCTTGCCAAAATATATTTGAACTATTGAACCATCTCTTTTGACGGATGTAGAGCCTATTTGTCTTTATCCTGATATACATCAAGGCCGATCCCTGTGAAGAACGCATCCATATCTTCAACCCATTTTATTACTTCCTCTCGCTTGTCAGCTATGAGGGCCTGGTGTTTCTTGTAAACCTTAATTGTTTTGGTCATTTTTTCAGTCCATGCCTTAAATTTGTCTAGTTCTTCGCCTTCATAGACCTTCACCAGGATTTGGAAACATTGCTCTTGGATTATCTCCAAGTCCTGGAGGGCTTCTTGCCACTTAACTACTTCTGAATTTATACCCCCATCATTTTCTACCAGGTCAATTAGTGAATTGGCCTTGACCAATATATTCTGGTATGACCTGAATACCAATGGGATAGCCTTCTCTCTAAATTGTTTGAAGTCAATTCTCCAATTAGCACTTGCCTCAATGAAAGGAGTCAAACCCGCCAAAAAATTTGGTGTAGACCTTTTATCTAGCAAGGCTTGTAATGAAGGCTCTGAAAAATTTGGGCAATAGGACCCACCATCTTTTGAATGAACCCTTTTAGAGCTTCATTTTGATCTGTTAAGGATCTGATGGTCTCTTCATCTTTATTCATGAACCCCAAAGCATGCTTAAGCCCTAGAGCTACTAGTGACTTGCTTCCTTCTCTGGTAGGTTTGCCCAAATCCACCTCTCTGAATGTATAATCTTCCATTGTGTCAGGTGTTTGAGAAGTGCTCAGGGGTGGGATAGCTATCTGTGCTTTCCAATGACCTCTAGTGTCTTGAGTCACATATGACATGGTTCTTGCCGGTACATCAATTTATGCCTGGTGGAAGGCTTGCCTTATAGAGGTCATATTTGTATCCTCTCTATCCAATTCATTGGTGTAAGTTCTCTTCCTAGTTTGTATCTCCTTGGTAAACCAAATAGGTTTTCCAGATACAGTTACAGGTTCATATGGTGCAACATGGAGGATCGAAGTTAAGCCTTATACTCCCAGAGTTATCTCTTGCTCTGATTCCTTCTCCTGCCCCCTTTCTTGTTAACTCTCTCCTTCCTTCATTCTTTCCCCTTCTATATCTATATCCATTTCCCCTTCTTCCTTCTCTTCCTCCACCTCATCTTGTTCAGTTACCACATTTTCTCCTTCTTTGTCTGGGAATTTGTCTTCTGAAGAGTCAATTAGTACTTCTGACCTAAGACCGGTCATGGCCTCTAGCATGGTCTTGAAAGGTGATGTATCTTCCATACTTACTGCTTCTTTGGAAACCTGGGTGGAGCATGGTGAATGGAATGATGTTTATGGAGTAAGAGTTGGTATGACTAGAGTGGGAGATGAGATAATGGTAGTAGTAGAGGAGGGTAGATTTGGTGTAGGAGTAGGTGTTGGGGTTGGAATTAATGGTGGTGGAGTAGGAATTGGAGGTGGTAGAGAAGTTGGTGGAGTAGGGATATGAGGTGGTGGAGTGGAAACAGGTACTTTTCCTGCTATATTATCCATAGTAGTGACTTGGGCTATCCCACTATCCTGAATCTTAGGCCCTTGAGCGGAACTAGAGCTCACTTGTGTAGTAGGGACATCCACTGAAGGATTGGTGAACTGGACCGGTGGTGGAGTGAGAGTCACCTGGGGCTGAATAAGCGATGGTGCTCCAGTGTCTACATGCTAGCCATGATATGAATAGACTTCAAGTCCTTCAAAATTAGAAATCATAAACTAATCAAATCCTAAGGCATCCAAAGGATTATCCTGCTCTTTAGGATCTTCTTTATGTTTCTTGGTAATCTCCTTTTTTCTCCTTTTTTGCAATCTCATCCTTTGGACTAGGGGCTCATCTTCTTCTGCTTCCTCAGACTCTTCTTGTACCATTTCTAATTGTGGAAATTCAGATTTCTTCTTCCTCTTATATGTTTTCTTTCCTTTCTCAACGGTGGGAGGAGATTGGCCAGAGGTAGATGGGCCTTCACCTGATAGGGGTTGTGACGACCCTGCTGGTGGGTCAATCTGGCCTGTCATTCTTGTTTTCTTGGGCCTAGGATTAGAGCCATACTCAACTGGTCATACATGACCATACACAGTTCTTGGCTTCTGAGGGGGAGCTTTCTTGTATTTAGGAACTGTGGACTTCTCCCCTTGCTATTTTTCTACTTTCCTTGAGGGCTCCATCAATGTTTTTACTGGGATTGGACTCATTTTGTATGGCTTCTTGATCCAAGTTATTGTGGTCTTTATCACATGCCTCACCTGGAAGTCCATGTCATCATTTTCATCCTTGTCCACCTCTATGTTCATGATTGGTCTGTCATATATCTTGTCTTTTGTGTAAATGTCCTGTAATACCTCGTCTAAATCATATTCCCAAACCTTTGAGGAGATAGGAACATTTAATACCTCTATTGCTAGAGTGAGGTTCATTCTGTAATAGTCTCGAATCTTGACCTTATGATTGTCTACACAGTTTATCCAGTGATCTTCCAAGTGTGGCTCGTATATGACAAATTTGCCAATAATGTGGTTGTAACTGCCTATGGGGTCAAAATGGGCTCGCACTATTTCATAGAGCTGCAAGGGAAAATCATCCCATTCAAAATCTAATGTTTTGCAAAATTTTATGTCTTGCAGTGCATATGGTCCCAAAGAGATGGGAAAGTCCCAACAGTGCTTCTTTTTATGTTTTATATGCTCGTATGCATCTGTGAGCTGCCTAGCCATCTCCAGTATAATTATCCAATCGAATGGATACCTGGGCAACTTCTTTGGTTGCAAGGTTGAACCAACAATCTAAATGTATGTGAAAGTCGTGAATTGGATAAAATAGGCCCCAATGGCCCTTATTTTAGTAGCAACCTCCTCTGACATACTCTTAGCAAAGTCAGCTTCAATGGATCGGATGACTGCAAATATGAATGCATCATTAACTATCCTGTAGTCAGGGGAATCCTTTGGCATGTTCTCCCTTTTTATCAGTTGTGGGTATACAATGTGGGGCCACACATTCAAATCATTTAGACTCCCCTTCTTGGTAAGGCCTGGATAATCTGCCTGTGCTGCTAGTAAGTAAACCACGTAGGTGCTCATGTAGAACTCAAGATTATGTTTTTTCTTCTGTCAATTGCTTGTCCAAATTGTCACTAATAATAGTGCCCCAGTCAAATCTTGCCTTTCGTTCCCAGATCCTTTCTATCAACAAGATCATCCAGTGATCGAGTTGAATGGATTGAGGTAACCCATACACTTGGTTTATCAATGTTATGGCTTCTTGGATGTCATCTTTCATATAGCCTCTTCGGAGGTCTATCTTGTCCAAATTGTTCTTCAGAAGAGGCTGCTTGAGGTACTCATTGTTCACCATCTCATTTATTGCCTGATCTCTATTGCCGAACAACTTGGTCCCTTTTCCAAAATGGAAGTCATAGAACTTGTCTATGCCCTTGTGAAGGTGGAAAATGTCCTTAATGACATACGACCTTATATCTAGTACCACTTGACCTTCTATGTTTACAACCACCCTTTTATCTGAGTCATTGTGGTGAGCCAGGGTGACAATGAGCTCTGAAGATGAGACAACCACTGGGTGTGTGGCTGCATTTACTAACCCACATAGGACCAATGAGGTGTAGTCGTCAGATATATTTACTGGCTGAGAAAACTGAGTCAGGAACTCATTCCAATCTACATTGCCAATATTGGTATCCGTTATCTCACTATGCTTGTTCCCCACCTTAGAAATCAGGGGATTCCCTTTGTATTGATACTTCATTGTAGAGGTTGTCTTTGGTTCAGTCATTCCTACAATAAAAACAAGTAATCAGTAGCTTATTGAATAGAAAAAAAACAATTTAAACTAGGAAAGAAAGAAAGAGAGCTGTTTAAGCAATTAAGTGCAAATTTTTGCACTTTCGGGCTTGCAAAAAAAAAGTTATTTGAAGAACAAGGTTCGTCGGACCTTTCGAGATCTGAAACTGCAAAGTGTTTGTTTAGGGACGCTGAAAGTGTGAAAATGCTAAGGAACCGTGAAAGGCTGAACTAAAATGTTGCAGGAAGGATGCTTTCGGCCTTTTTGGACCTTTCGGTCTTTCAGACCTTTTGGAGGTCCAAAAGGCTGACAAGTCTGAAATGATACTTAGCAAAATTTTGGAGATCCATTTTTGGCTTTTTAGAGGCCGAAAACCTATGACAAGGGCCGCGACCGATGAAACAAAAAAACCTAAACCCTAAGACAAAAAGGAAACTAGAAAACTCTAGGCCTGATAGGGAGGGACGTTCCTATCAAAACACAAAAGGCATAAAGGCCTGATGACACCAAGAAACAAGGTTCCCTAGGCTTGACAGGCACTAGGAGCAAAAACAAACCCTAGACCAAGACTTGAAAACATAAAACCAAGGCAGGCAAGAAGAACCTACCTCGAAAGAACTAGGAGCGGGAGGACAACTAGACGGCTTAAAAATGCAAGTAGTCAACGAGGAGTAGATGAAGTCGCAGGCAGAAGGAAAAAAATGAAAAGTGACTTTAATTTTGAAAGCTTCTCCTATTTATAACCCGCGGGTTGATGTAAGCCGTTTTGGGCCTTTCAAACTCTAAAAGATTGAAAATTTTGCAAGAGAAAAGTGCCTTCGGCCTTTTGGGGTTTTTGGAGGCTGAAAACACTAAAAGGGCTGGGTTTTTGGCCTTTCGGCTAAGTCCTCCGAAAGGCCAAAAAAAAGGGTCTCTTCCTTTCTTTGACTTGGTTTAAGCAAATTTCTTCGAGGGCGACTAGATTTTACACAAGGGGCAGACACGACCTAAAGAAAAAAGACAAAAAGGGGGGTCCCCATGGTTAGAGGACCAAAAAATGGGGTGTGTGTTGTGGACCCACAAAAAATAGCCCCAACAAAAAAGGAGGAATGACCAAGGCATTTCTTTATCAATAATACTCTTCCAGAAAGTAGCTTTGTAGTAGAACAGAACCAAGAGGCGATGGAGTCAATAATTCTTCAATGACCTCCAATCTGAGGCTCTTTTGCTGGTTTCCCTATGTGTGTTCATGTGTGTTTATTTCTTGACCCTTAGTTGTGATAACAAAGATGCTTTCTAGCTATTCCCAACCTTCGCCAAATAGACCAGGGCTTCCTGGAAAGAGCTTTGCTGCCAGTCAGGCATTCATAGCCCCAAAAAAGTTTTCCCTATGTTCCAAGTATAATCTTGTTGTACTATTGGTCGGGCATTCATAGCTCTGGTAGAGGTTGTCATAATCACCCAAGTCCATTTTGCCTGCTAGGCTATAGCTTTTTTTTTTTTTTGAGAGCTTCGTCTTTTGGACAATCATTTTACTCCTACTTGCTTGGAGATGTATCAAGCCTTGATGTTAGTGTGTTCCATGCATTCAGGTCTATAACCATTTTTTCTTTGTATTTGATCTAATCCAAGAAATGATTAGGCGGTGTTGCCCAGATTTTTACACTCGTGACCTCTTTGGGGCACTTTTCTTTTGAGTGTTTCTTTTGCTTTCCTTTTTAGCTGTCCTTTCTTTCTTTATTGCCTCCGCATTAAGTTCAGACTTGGGTTCTGGGATCGGTGGGTACCTGAACCTATGCACTCAGGCTGGCTACAACTGAAAAATGGCCTAGAAACCAACGCCCTCGGGTGTTGTATCTCAATGTGTCCTATGATCAGGGTGACCAAACTTCAAACTCCTTCTTGTATGTCAATGATAATCATCACTACTTTGTCTTTTGGGAAGGTTCTTCTATGCTACACGTATCCTTGGAGAAATTTCACTAGGAAATACCTCTGCTCCTTTTCTAGACCACCTTGGACTGGATCCAAAACAAATTGACCCAAAGCAACAAAATGAGCCTCGAAAAAAAGAAAAGAACAAACAGGAATGGAAGGAAAGACTGACGGCGAGGATGACAAGAAAAAAAATGCAAAAGTGACTATGGTACAAGGGACAAAAGACAGTCCCACTTAGGATCCAAAGTAATGTTTGAGGAATTTCCCATTGATGGGAAATGGGGTCAACTCTCCATCCAATGTGCTGATCCTAAAAGTGTTCTCCCCCAGGATCTCTGATATTTGGTAAGGGCCTATCCACAGTCTTTGGAGCTTGGTGTGGCTGCCTGGCTTTTCTTTTGCCTTATCCCACATGAGGACAAGGTTAGAGATCCTGAAGGCCTTGATGGTAGCTCTCTTGTCAAACCACCTTTTGACTATAGCCTGATGCTTTGATACATGTTCTAGGGCTAAAGTTTGTTTCTCCTCTAGGTTCAGGAGATTCATTAGTCTAACTTGTACCCGATCTTCCTCCCCTACATATTGGTCCATGAATCTCAGAATTGGGATCTTTAGGTTCATAGGAAAGACTGGTTGTAAGCCATAGAATATTTGATATGGAGACATCCCCAAGGCATTCTTGATCCTTATGTGATCATTCCACAAAGCATATTTCAGCTGCGTGTGCCAATCCCTCGGGTTGTCATCTAGGAGGTGTTTGATCACTATTGTCAAATTTTTGTTTGTAGACTCTGCTACGCCATTGCCTTGCAGAAAGTAATTTGAAGAGAATTTGAGGATTACCTAGTTTTCAAAGGCCCATTATGTGAGCGAGGCTAAGGAGAAAGAGGTAGCATTGTCACATAGTAGATAGAATGACATCCCAAACCTAGTTATGATGTGCTCCTCCATGAATTTGGTCATGACCTCTGTAGTACAATTCTTCAGTGCTTGCTCTTCTATCCAGCGTGTGCAATAGTCGGTGGTTGTCAAAATAAACTTAAGTCCTACAGATGAAGGGGGTTAATCACTCCAACAAAATCTAAACCCCATTGGGCAAACATGCATACCTCATAGACTGGTTGTAGGGGCATTGCTGGGTTTCTCTCTCGAGTTGCGCTAGTTTGGAAAGTGTGGCAAGATCTCACATGCTGGCTAGTATCTTTAAATATTGTAGGCCAAAAATATCCTACCCTCAGGATTTGGTGAGTAGTGGCCTCTGCCAATCCATTTCCTGTTTTGTATTTGTCATGAAAGTCCACCAAGATTTGTTTCGCCTCCATTCTATCCAAGCATCTTAAGTACAAAACCTCGTAATTGTGTTTGTAAATTTGTCCACTTTTTAGCATGTAAGAGCTACTTTTGATTTTTAAAGCTCTTCTCTCAGAACCATTCATTTCTTCAGGGCAGCGATTCTTTAACAAATAATACACTATGTCTTGGTACCATACATCAGTGATCGCACCTTGATCGGTGTATGTCTGGCAGACCAGACCTTCTTCAAACTCAAAGATCAGCTTCATCAGGCCTTGGCCTCTTACCAACTTCATTGGTTGGATCTCTAGGTCAAACTCTTGGAGGATTGCAATCCATTTTCCTCTCCATTCTCCTAGCTCATTCTGCATCAGGAGGGATTTAACTGTTGTGTTTGGAACTATCCCAATGACTTTACTCCTTTTAATATAATGTTTGAATTTCTTCACCGCCTTGACGAGAGAAAATGCCTACTTATCTAGGTTTTGGTATCTAAGCTCAGCATCTTTGAAAGGGAAACTCATAAAGGCAATGGGCCTTTCGTCTTTACTATTCTTCTTCTACGTGAGGATGCTCATGCATGAGTGTTTTGACATGAAAGAGTAAACTTTGAAATGGATGGTGTAGTCAAGAATGGCTAGCACTAGTGCTATGGAAATGGAATTCTTAATCTCTTCAAAAGACTTCTTGGCTAGGAGAGTCCACTCAATCTTGGCGTCTTTCTTGAGCATGTCGTTCGATGGTTTTACTATTTCTGTGAAGCCACTGATGAATTTTTTGACGAAGTTGATCTTCCCGAAGAAATATTTCAGTTCGTTGTGGCTATGAGGTAGTGTCAACTTTAGGATTGCCTCCACCCTTTTGGGGTCAATGGATATCCCCTTTTCGGAGATGATATGTCCCAAGAGCTTAACTTTAGTTACCCCAAACATGCATTTCTTGGGATTGAGGGAGACCCCAAATTCTCTGCACCTCTGAAAGCATTTCCTGAGGTTGTTTATGTGGTCAGTTCTTAGTTTTGAGTAGACTGTGATATCATCCATGTAAATGATAATGCACCTCCCAACTAATCCTTTGAAAGCTATGTCCATTACTCTCTGAAAGGTGGCTCCAGCATTAATCAGCCCGAAAGGCATCTGTCGGTAGGTGAAAGTTCCCCATTTAGTGGTGAATGCTATTTTTAGCCTGTCCTCTTCCTGTACCATCACCTGATTGTACCTAGAGTAGCCATCTAGGAATGACATCATTTGAGATCCATTAACCTTCTAAAGCACTTCATCTAGAGATGGGATTGGATAATTATCCTTTTGAGAGGACTTTTTTAGGTTCCAGAAGTCTACGCATAGCCTGATTTCTCCAGCCTTCTTTCTCACAGGTACTAGGTTCGCAACCCATGTAGAATGTCGAATCGGGAAGATGATCCTAGTGTCGAGCAACTTTTGGACTTCCTTTTGGGTTAAGGGATCCATAGTGGGATTCACAGGTCTTTGTCATTGTCTAAAAGGCTTAGAATCTGGCTTCAAAGGGATGTTATGCACTATGACTGAGGTGCCATATGTCTTTAATTCTTCATAACTCCATGCTATGACATCTTGATATTCAGTGAGAAGCTGGACCATTTTCTCTTTTTCTTCCTTGGTTCCCACCTTTTCGATGTGGACTTCTCTTGGTTCTTCTTCCATGCCCAGGTTGTAGGTGTCACATTCTTTACCATTAGGTGTTATGTCGGGGCATCTTCTTATAGCAGTCTTATCGCTGTCAAAAATCCTCTCTAGCTCTACCATTCCCTTGGGTATGGCATTGGTCTTTAGGTTTATGATGCCGTGATCATGAGGCTCTTCAGGTTCAACTATTTCCTCACCTTCCTTCTCCTCGTCTATGATGTAATTTTCAAACATGCTGGTGCACATGATAAACTCTAAGATATGCTGATCATCTTGGAAGACTTGAAAGTTAGTGATATTATATGGAATGGCCAGGGCTGTGACAAGTTCAACTGAGAATTTCTTTAGTTTAGATTTCTCCATTGGAAGTAGTGAACTGGCTAAGATAGCCAATGTGTCAACAACAATATTCTTTCTTCTTGGGATGGTTTTGATGTTGAAATTGTCAAAGTCGTTGATCAGATCCCATGCCCTATTTTGGTAGGTTGAGAACCTCTTATCTTTGCAAGTATACTAGCTATGGATCTACTTGAAAACCAATTGTGAGTCTCCTTCCACTATCAATATTTTGATTCCCTTCTTGTGAGCTAGGAGGAGTCTGCAAACCAGCACTTCATATTCTGCAACATTGTTAGTACAAAGAAAGTGTAATCTATAAGCAGCATAGAAAGACTTACCTATCGGATTTATCAATTTGATTCCCGCACCTGCTCCTTGTTTGCATTTAGAACCATCGAAGCATAGTTTCCATATCTGAGGCGGTTTAGTAGGGCTTGGTTTGGTTTTTCTTTTCTTAGAGAAACCCTTGGTCCTTTGTTTTTGGCTCCTCTCTCCATCGCTGTCAAAAGAAGTTAATTCTCCTGCATATTGAGTATTCCTAGGTTTGGGGAGTTTGTTGTCTTCATCGAATTTGTCTTCCAGTATTCTCTTGTAAGGGGGACACGCTCCACCATCTGAGGTACTCTAGTCGCTAAGCATATTCAGGGCAGGGCATCTATCTTCAGAGTCTGACCCACTGTCTTGATTTTGAGGTGAACTATTTGCAAGGACTGGGCTGTCCATATCTGGTGCGACATTGTTTTTTTTCTTTTATCCCAAGTAAATCTTCTTTTATTGTTAGTGCTTCTGGTAGCTTATTCGGTTGGGAAATTTGAGCCAACAATTGTGACAGGCTTTGTGAGAACTGGGGCATGTAAACTCTAAATGTCTATCCTGATGTAATCAACAATATCCAGGTAGTAACAATATATTAGGATCTGTGTCTTAACCCAGATGCCGCAGGCTGGCTGTTGTGCTGTTGATGAAACTTTTGAAAATGTCATCACCAATTTTTAGCTCAAGGAGACCTTGGATGGGAAGGTGGTCTGACTCTTCACCCTCTCGAATCTGGAACATAAAAACATCATCCATTTGATAAGTGCCCAAATCAGTTTGGGTGAACAACACTTCATTTGGGGCATTGTACTCAGTGATCATCCTTTTCAGTTTAGGCTCGGCCTTTATCTTGATCTGGTTGTTCAAACCTCTCCACGGTAGCTAAAGATGGGTGAAATCTATAGAGAGCCACCCTCTCAAGCACTTGGTCCATTCTCGACTCAGCAACATCCCATAAGTCTCAGGTATGTCCACTATGTGTATATCAATGTGCTCTTGTATCTTGGGATTCGTGACTAGTTGAATGTACACATCTTTGAGTACACCAATTACTTTGACCTCAATTTTGTCTAATTATATGACCACTTGGTTCATTACTTGGGGCACCATCCCCAACTTCTGGCAAATTGATAGGGGCATAATAGTGCATGAGGCTCCTAAATTGATTAGGCAATTATGTAGGTTTTTTCCAGACATCCGCAGGCTGAGTAAGAACGGTGGGACGTCCATCTTATTTGTGAATACTGCAGGGAATGCCTCAGAGGTGTTGATATTGGATGTGGGTGCCCTTACAATGTTGGTTGAAGGGCCAGGCTTTGAATGATCCAAGGATCTTAAAAGGGCTTCCTTTTGAGATGGGCAACCTTGCAGTAATTTGAACATGGATATGTTTGCCTTAGTTTTCTTGAGTTCATCCATTGCACTGTATTTTTCATTCGACCAAGCCGTACCTTGATAGCCAGCATATGTACTTGTTGTAGGAGCTATAGGAACATTCGGGCCCTTTGGATGTATGGGGTTGTTACTAGCCCATGGATCTAGTGGAGTTGGTTGTTTTCCTGGAGGTATGCCATTGGTGAGGGGTTCATTTCTACTCTGAAGGTTATATGAGTTTTGTTGATCATTCTGGAAGGCATGTACCTCAGAATATTCAGGCTCATTTTCTCTCTAAAAAGGGAGCACAAATTCTTCTTCTCTTGTATAGGCTTCTGAGCCTCCTTCCTTTCCAGACTCATAGGAATCGAACACCATAGCATTTAATTGCACTGGGGGCCCCTCTAGATTCTGGGTGTAGTAGTCTTGCGAGTTGTTCCCATATCCATTATTGTCTTGATGCTTAATTGGAGCCCCAAAAAAAGGGCCTCCGAAGCCTCATAAGTATTGGCATTGTCCACTGGGAGGCTACCATTATTGGGTCTAGTATTCCATGGCCGGTTTACCCTTTGCTATCCAAATGGTTTCTCCTGCATGTTGTTGTTTCTATATGCATTGAAACCCCTATTTGGATTATGAGGGTATGTATTTGGACCAGTAGATGCTCATTGGTATCCACCTTGATTCTGGGGTGGGTTTAGCTTCATCCTGGTAACTTTACTAGTGAGTTGTGATAAAGTCTTCTTTACGACATCTAACTCAGAAGCCATGAGAGCATCAGGCTTAGTTTGGGGTATAACCCTCTATTCTACGAATGCTATTTTATGAGATTTGTAGCCTAGATAAGTAATAGATGGAGGCATGGTTGTACATGGTTGTGCCGGTATAGGATTTAGCATAGGTAGGTGACTGGCTAAGGCTTGATTGTTTGTTGCAAATGGGTGTGGGACAACAAGATTACTCATGATGGGCGTAGCCGCATAGCTCCCTTCTTGTGGGTCCATTTGCTGAGTGAAAGTTATAGCTTCATTGTACACCTTTTTGATTGTGTCTCTATCCACCGGGGGAAGTCTTCTTAGAAAGATTGAGGTGAATGGATCTAAACCCTTCAAGTAAACTTGTATGACAGCCTCATCTATTATAGAGTAAGGAGCTTCTAGCTTTTGGTGCATTTTGTGAAAATGATGATTAAACATAGCAATGGGCTCGTTAGGATCTTTCCTCGTGGTTATAAACTGGTGATGTGTCATAGTAGGATCAACATACAACTTGAACTGATTGAGGAATTTGGTTTCAAATTTGTTCCATACTGAGATAGACCCTCACGGAAAATTCAGGTACCAGTTGTATGCAAAATTTCCTAAAGTGTATGTGAATAGATGATAGACAACGTCTTGGTGGGAAATCTTTGTATGGTTGCAAATTTCCTTGAAGGCATGGATGTGTTCTTCTACTATCGTAGTTTTTCCATATATGAATCATGTACAAAACTTCTCCAGATTTTTGGGTAACTCATGGAGCTGCCCAACAAAGTTTAAAGGTGAGCTTGTGGCGTTGGCAAAAAAGGCCATTGGACAAGTTGGTTGCAAATCTCAATTTTTCACATTCTGATTTTGGTCAATGGTTGTGGTAATAGTTGGGGCAATGATGTGTGATTTCTATCCAAGAGGATTTTGAGGCATGATAAGGCGATGAGAATATTTATCTTTTGCTTTACCCTTGTCGCTGTGAGCTCTTCGATGGTGAGTGAGTTCAAGAAACTTGTCTCTTTTTGGAGATGATATAAGCACATGCTCAAATATCTCTAGAGAGAAAGATCCAATATTATCTAGTTTTTTTGAGTCTTGAGGCCCTCCTTCTAGTGCCACTTTTGTTGAGCATTGTTTTGACACAAGCCAACTTGCTAGGATCTCGAGATTCGATTTCCTCTCTTGAAAGAATAACAGAGTTATTCCCAAGGTTCTCCGGGGTCGGGTCACAACCTGCTTGGTTACTCAGTTGAAGATAAATGTGATTGTTCATCAGGAGGCCTTTGTTGGTATGTTGCAGACATCAAAATGCAAAATAATGTTAGTTTCTCTTTTGGTATTTCCCATTTTAACAAGTATGGGTATGGTAAATAACATGCAACTTTTGTATTTTTCAAGATAGCAATTTTTAGAATTTCAAGACAGAATTTAAAGAGATGAGGGTAACAAGAAATGCAAAAAATTGCAAAGAAAAGTGAAATCCTAAAGACATAAACTGCTATAAACCCTTCCTTGCAAATTGAATGCTGGAGAGATTTGGAACAACCCACGAAGGATAAATCAGACCATGCCACAATTCACTACTCCATAGATGCAAGCGTTTGGAGAAAAGATATGTTTTACTCGTATGAGATATTCAAAATCTATCAAATCGCAAAGCCACCAAGATGTGAGCACCCACGAGATAGATTTATCGTTAAGCCCAAAGATGACCTCCTCCACACATTAGTCACAGCAAGGTAGATATACAACAACAAACTCCAACTAAAAGTAGCACGAATTTGAAACACAACAACACAAAGGGCTCTCTAAAAATAAAGAATAATGCAAGCATACATTCAATAAATTTGCATAGATAGCAGAAATTCACACACCACAAATGAAGCACCAAATGTAGATCTTTATTATATTAAGAAGTCATCCCTTTACATTGATTTTTGATTACAATATATAGAGTTTTGATCTACAACTCTGATTTTTGGAGTTAGGGCATCAGAGAGTCTAAACTAAAGAACAAAAGCTAAAACTAGAACTTTTCTAAAGGGAAACTATTGCTAATTGATACTATATAACTCGCATGGATTCTTAAACCCATTTACAATCCATTTTCTCATGCAAAGAGGGAAAAATTTTCCAAGAAGAGAAAGGGAAAGAGGGTAAGTTTCTTCTGTGAACTTGGAGTCTTCTTTGTGATTCTTGTGGTTCTTCTTGGATTCTTCATCTGAGGCTATTTCTGGTAGTGGGACCTAATAGGAGACCCTTAGTCCCTCTAAAATGAACTCAATTTGTCCATTCATCTGATCTAGAGTCCAACTGGTGTTGAAAAAAGTGACCTCACTGGAAGCACCCAATTTTTTCGGACCCTGACCTCTACCCTGAAACTTTAATGTATTTAAAATTTCTTAAGTGTTTCCCAAAATTCAAAATTTGAAAGAGTCCCAAAACTTCAGACTTTTCACAGGTAGAAAGGCCAAAAAAACTTGAAGAGGACGAAAAGGCCAAAATTTTCAAAGGCCGAAAGGTCGAAAATGCTTCTTGTTTTCAGGGCCGAAAGGCCGAAATGTCGGAGGCCGAAAGGCTGAAAACTTTGCCTTAGTAGAAATTTAGCCAAGTGTGAAAATCTTTCCCTGTGCACCTGTTAATTGGACCTTGAAGTTTTATCCAGGAAAGACCTCTGGGTGAACTGTCTGGAGCCTCTGTACTGTCTCCTGAACTTCTTCAAAATTGATCTCCTTTCTTTTTATCTTGGTGACCCTTCATTCTTGATTCTTTCTAATGATAGTTAATTCAGAAGAGAAGAACATGATCTCTTCTTCATGTTGGGACATTCTTTGTATTTCCTCTTTCAGGTAAAATAACTGCTGCAGGGCCTCTTTAGTGTTAAACCACCTCTTTTGACAGACTTAGAGCCTGTTTGTCTTTATCAAAATATACATTAAGGTTGACCCCTGTGAAGAATGCATCCATATCTTCAATCCATTTTATTACTTCCTCGCACTTGTCAGCTATGAGTGCCTGGTGTTTCTTGTAAAACTTAATTGTTTTGGTCATCTGTTCAGTCCATGCCTTAAATTTGTCCAGTTCTTTGCCTTCATAGGCCTTCACCAATATTTGGAAATGTTTCTCTTGGATTATCTTCAAGTCCTTGAGGGCTGCTTGCCACTTAACTAATTCTAAATTTATACCCCCATCATTCTCCACTAGGTCAATTAGTGAATTGGCCTCGACCAATATAGTCTGGTACGGCCTGAATACCAATGGGATAGCCTTCTCTCTGAATTGTTCAAAGTCATTTCTCCAGTCAGCACTTGCCTGGATGAAAGAAGGAGTCAAACCCACCGAAAAATCTGGTGTAGCCCTTTTATATAGCATTGCTTGTAATGAAGCCTCTGAACAATTTGGGTCAATAGGACCCACCATCTTTGAATGAACCCTTTTAGAGCTTCATTTTGATCTATTAAGGATTTGATGGTATCTTCATCTTTATTCATGAACCCCAAAGCATGCTTAAGCCCTAGAGATGCTAGTGTCTTGCTCCCTTCTCTAGTAGGTTCACCCAAATCCACCTCTTTGAATCTATAATCTTCCATTGTGCTAGTGTTTGAGAAGTGCTCAGGGGTGGGATATCTATATGTGCGTTCTAATGACCCCTAGTGTCCTGAGTCACATATGACATGGTTCTTGTCGATACATCAATTTCTTCTTGGTGGAAGGCTTGCCTTACAGAGGTCATATTTGTATCCTCTCCATCCAATTCATTGGTGTAAGTTCTCTTCCTGGGTTGTATCTCCTTGGTAAACCAAGTAGGTTTGCTGGATGCAGTTACAGGTTCATATTGCGCAACATGGAGGATCAAAGTTAAGCCTTGTACTCTCAAAGTTTTCTCTTTCTTTGATTCCTTCTCCTTCCCCCTTTCTTGTTCGCTCTCTCCTTTCTTCATTCTTTCCCCTTCTGTATCCATATCCATTTCCACTTCTTCCTTCTCTTCCTCCACCTCATCTTGTTCAGTTACCACATTTTCTCCTTCTTTGTCCGGGCCTTTGTCTGCTGAAGAGTCAATTAGTACTTCTAACCTAGGACTGGTCATGACCTCTAGCGTGGTCTGGAAAGGTGATGTATCTTCCATACTTACTGCTTCTTTGGAAACCTGGGTGGAGCATAGTAAAGGGATTGATGTTGATGGAGTAAGTGTTGGTATGACTGGAGTGGGAGATGAGAGAATGGTAGTAGTAGAGGAGGGAGGATTTGGTGTAGGAGTAGGTGTTGGGGTTGGAATTAATGGCGGTGGAGTAGGAATTGGAGGTGGTAGAGAAGTTGGTGGAGTAGGGATATGAGGTGGTGGAGTGGAAATAGGTACTTCCCCTACTATATTATCTATACTAGTGACTCAGGCTATCCCACTATCCTGAATCTTAGGCCCTTGAGTGGAACTCGAGCTCACTTGTGTAGCAGGGACATCCACTGAAGGATTGGTGAGCTGGACTGGTGGTGGAGTGACGGTCACCTGGGGCTGAATAAGCGATGGTGCTCCAGTGTCTATATCCTAGCCGTGATTCGAATAGCCTTCAAGTCCTTCAAAATTAGAAATCATAAACTCATCAGATCCTAAGGCATCCAAAGGATTATCCTGGTCTTTAGGATCTTCTTTATGTTTCTTGGTAACCTCCTTTTCTCTCCTTTTTTTCAATCTCATCCTTTGGACTACGGGCTCATCTTCTTCTGCTTCCTCAGACTCTTCTTGTACTATTTCTAACTAGGGAGATTCAAAACTCTTCTTCCTCTTATATGTTTTCTTTCCCTTCTCAGCAGTGGGAGGAGATTGGCCAGAGGTAGATGGGCCTTCACCTGATAGGGGTTGTGATGACCCTGCTGGTGGGTCAATCTGGCCTGTCATTCTTGTTTGCTTGGGCCTACGATTAGAGCCATACTAAACTGGTCGTTCATGACCATACATAGTTCTTGGCTTCTGAGGGGGAGCTTTCTTGTATTTAGGAAATGTTGACTTCTCCCCTCACTATTTTTCTACTTTCCTTGAGGGCTCCATCAATGTTTTTACTGGGATTGGACTCATTTTGTATGGCTTCTTGATCTAAGTTTTTTTGGTCTTTATCACATGCCTTGCCCAGAAGTCCATGTCATCATTTTCATCCTTGTCCACCTCTGCATTCATGATTGGTTAGTCATATATCTTGTCTCTTGTGTAAATGTCCTCTAAGACCTCATCTGAATTAGATTCCCAAACCTTTGAGGAGAAAGGAACCTTTAATACCTCTTTTGCCAGAGTGAGGTTCATTCTATAATAGTCCCAGATCCTGACCTCATGATCATCTATGTAGTTTATCCATTGATCTTGCAAGTGTGGCTCGTGTATGTAGAATTTGCCAATAATGTGGATGTAAGTACCTATTGGGTCAAAACAGGCTCACACTATTTCATAGAGCTGCAAGGGACAATCATCCCATTCAAAAGCCAAGGATTTGCAAACTTCCATGTCTTGCAGTGTGTATGGTCCCAAAGAGATGGGAAAGTCCCAACAATGCTTCTTTTTATGTTTTATATGCTCATATGCATCTGCGAGCTGCCTATCCATCTCCACTATAATTATCCAATTAGATGGATACCTGAGCAGCTTCTTTGGTTACAAGGTTGACCCAGCAATCTGAATGTATGTGAAAGTCCTAAATTGGATAAAATAGGCCCCTATGGCCCTTACTTTAGCAGAAGCCTCCTCTGACATCCTCTTAGCAAAGTCACCTTCAATGGATCAGATGACTGTGAATATGAATGCATCATTAACTATCCTATAGTCAGGGAAATCCTTTGGCATGTTTGCCCTTTTTATCAGCTGTGGGTATACAATGTGGGGCCACACATTCAGATCATTTAGACTCCCCTTCTTGGTAAGGCCTGGATAATATGCCCGTGTTGCTTGAAAGTAAACCACGTAGGTGCTCATGTAGAACTTAGGATTATGTTTTACTATTGTCAATTGCTCATCCAAATTTTCACTAATGCCGCAGTCAAATCTTGCCTTTCATTCCTAGATCCTTTCTATCAACAGGATCCTCTAGTGCTCAAGTTGAATGGATTGAGGTAACCCATACACCCAGTTTATCAATGTTATGGCTGCTTGGATGCCATCTTTCATATATCCTCTTCAGAAGTCTATCTTTTCCAACTTGTTCTTTGGAAGAGGCTACTTGAGGTACTTATTGTTCATCATCTCATTTATTGCTTGCTCTATATTGCCGAGCCACTTGGTCCCTTTTCCAATATGGAAGTCATAGAACTTGTCTATGCCCTTGTGATGGTGGAAAACATCCTCAATGATATCCGACATTATATCCAGTACCACCTGAACCTTTGTGTTTACAACCACCCTTTTATCTAAGTCATATTGGTGAGCCAGGGTGATGATCAGCTCTGAAGATGAGACAACCACTAGGTGTGCGGTTGCGTTTACTAACCCACATAGGACCAATGAGGTGCAGTCGTCAGATCTATTTGCTAGCTGAGAACACTGATTCAGGAACTCATTCCAGTCTACATTGCCAATTTTGGTATCCTTTATCACACTATGCTTGTTCCCCACCTTAGAAATCAGGGGATTCCCTTTGTACTGATACTTCATCAGAGAGGTTGTCTTTGGTTCAGTCATTCTTGCAATAAAAACAAGTAATCAGTAGCTTATTGAATAGAAAAAAAACAATTTAAACTAGGAAAGCGAGAAAGAGAGATATTTAAACATATAAGTGCAAATTTTTGCACTTTTGGGCTTGCAAAAAAAAATTTATTTGAAGAACAAGGTCCGTCAGACCTTTTGGGATCCGAAACTGCAAAGTGTTTGTTTGCGGACGCCGAAAGTCCAAAAATGTTGAGGAACCCCGAAAGGTCAAACTAAAATGTTGTAGGAAGGATGATTTTATCCTTTTTGGACCTTTCATAGGTTTGAAAGTTTGACAAGTCTAAAACGACACTTAGCAAAATTATGGAGATCCATTTTTGACTTTTTGGAGGCCAAAAACCTGTGGCAAGGGCTGTGATCGACGAAACAAAAAAACCAAAACCCTAAGACAAAAAGGAAAATGGAAAACCCTAGGCCCGATAGGGAGGGACATCCCTGTCAAAATACAAAGGCACAAAGGCATGATGACACCAAGAAACAAGGTTCCCTAGGCTAGACAGGCACTAGGAGAAAAAACAAACCCTAGATTGAGACCCGAAAATACAAAACCAAGGCAGGCGAGAAGAACCTACCTTGAAAGAAATAGGAGTGGGAGGACAACCAGAAGGATAAAAAATGCAAGCAGTTGACAAGGAGGAGCAGATGAAATCATAGGAAGAAGGAAAAAAAGGAAAAATGACTTTAATTTTGAAGGCCTCTCCTATTTATAACCCGCGGGCTTACGTTAGCCATTTTGGGCCTTTCGGACTCCGAAAGACCAAAAATTTTGGAAGAGAAAAGTGCCTTCAACCTTTCAGGGTTTTTGAAGGCTGAAAACATTGAAAGGGTTGGGTTTTTAGCCTTTCGGCCATTTCAGAATTTTTGAGTACCTAAGTCCTCCGAAAGGCCAAAAAAAGGCTCTCTTCCTTTCTTTGACTTGGTTTAAGAAAATTTCTTCAAGGGCTAACTGGATTGTACACAAGGGGCAGACATAACCTAAAGAAAAAGGACAAAAAGGGGGGTCCCCATGGTTAGAGGACCAAAAAATGGGGTGTGTGTTGTGGACCCACAACAAGTAGTAAATTTATTTTCTCTTTATTGCATCAACATTAATTTATCGTTCAATGCATTTTTGCTCTCTTAACTAAATCTATCCTTGTACCTTTAAAATCAGTGGTATCTCTTCTTAGTTGTGTCCATTGTCATGGTTTCTTGATGGAATTTTGTATTTCTATTTATTTAAGCACATGGTGTCCTTAAAAATAGAATTTTAGCTCTTTTTATGTCCCTGTCAACATCACTATTATCTAAAATATTTTTCTCATTATTGTCTAATCTTGTCATGAGTAATCTTATATTATCATAGTCATTGTTGTTATTCATGTTGGAATATCTAATGGAAAGTGAAGACAAAGAGGGGAGGGGTGAATTAGTACCACTAAATGTTGGAATTAATGGGAAGTAGTACTGAGAGGGGAGGGGTGAATAAGTACCTCTAAAACTTTTATCACCTTACACAATTTATCATTAGTAATCATTCAATTCTAATTTACCAACCATTACTGTCATAATTTCTTATGTCTCTATTTTTTGTTCACAATCTTTCATAGTTTTCATTCATTCATAGAAACATTCATAAAATTGACAAACACATAACACAAGATATGGTATCGCTGAAAACTCCTGTTAGGAAGTAAAAACTGCGGTGGGGATGGCACCCACAAAATTCATGAATATCTGCAAAATTGAAGGGATCCAGTTAAGGCTTACAATTTGATCACTTCTGATGATCTACCTTGTTAACAGTATTAATGTAGAGATTTAAGTGTGCACTTAGTTATGAGATTTACAATAGGACGGTTAAGCTCACCTTTCTTGAAAGGATTTCATTAGTGTAATACACTTGTTAGAATGAGTACAAATGTTGACATGATTATATGCAATCTACTATTTCTGATTTACAGATCCATTAAAGCCTTTACAATAATAATATCACCTTAAGTGATTGATGAATACCTTTTCTCTGCTTGTCGGTAGCCTATGTTCTGTTCTTCAAAACTGATTTGAATCTGTTTGTGTTCTTCTGCATGAATTCTTTGTCTAGTCTTTAGTTTCTCTTCATGGCTACTATCTTCATTGAAAAACAATAATTCTCAATGGATTGAGCACCTATTTATACAAGTGTTTGACCTATCTTGGAATTCACAATTTACAATGTTAACTCTTAGATCCAAGGTTTACAACTTGACCTCGATCTTTAGTTTGCATGTTTTAAAATAGTAAAATGAATTAAAACAATAAAGATTACATTACTTCCTCCACACATAATGGATTTAAAAGAAAATCAAGAATTTATAAATACAACTTCAGTGATTTATCTAACGTGGAAAGTCAGACCCACTTTTTGTGGGATGTAACTGACTATCGGTTCTTGGCTGTTGGTTTGAACTTGCAATCTGTCGGCATTCCTTGACTGAACTGATCATCGGGTTCCCTATATTTGTCAGGTACCTGTCTTTTCTATACTATTGGGTAGCACTGTTGTTACTCATCGGTTATCATTTACCTTTTTGTCATCGGGTAATGCTTAATAGTGTTTGTTGGGTAACCTTGGCATCGGATAGTGTTGTGCCCTGTCTGTCGGTGTAGAGTAAACCGATGGTGCAGATCATGTTTTTCTTCTAAGTATACTAATGGAAAAATACAATACCTTCAATCTTTCTCTTTGACATTAGTATAAAAAATTGATATGTGCATAATACTGAAATTATTACACCATGTTTATATCCTCGTCATAATATGACTCCCCCTTACTGTGTGCATCAATATAGTGTATGTATATGTATATGTATACTATTTATTCTTTGAGTGTACATTATTTCCCTCTTCTTCCACTATATATATGATTTCCTCCTTTAACTATACATTTTATTTCCTCGTTTAGCTGAGGTGATGTACATATCAAATTCCCCCTTTCTTTGATACTGATGACAAAAATGTACAACTTACAATATGTGAAAATTGTGACAAAAATGTTTAACTTACAATGTGTCAAATACGTTAGAATGGGTAATTTTGATATCTTCCATTAGTTTATCCCAATGTTCTTTCAACTATTCTAGGGCCATGTGTTGCAGCTCTAGTCTGGCGTGCATATCATAAATGTTGTCTAGTACAGACATTTCAGGGGTGACAATTAGAGTACTTGCCTGTGCCATATTTTGTTGCAGGAGTGTAAGTGTCGATAAGAGCTTAAATTGGAGCTCATTGACCTCATCCCTGTACTTCATCTTTATAAATTGAATATCCTATCATTTTTTACTAGCTTGTATGATTTTTTGATTGTGCAATTTAAGTGCTTCTTCTGTGTTGGCTATATTTTGTGCACTGGACTAAAGATCAGCATCTATTTTTCCTATCTTGTCGGTATACTCCTTAGTGAGTTGATCTAAAGTGCACAATTTATTGATTAAGGTAAAAAATTATGATAAAATTGGATCAATTGTACTTACCAATTCAGATAGCTTGACCTTTTTCAGTGCAACTTCTTGGCTTATCTTCTCTGCGAGCTTGAATTCATACTTTTGTTCAAGTCTCTCTTCCATTGTCTTCTCAGCATCGATATTCTGAGATGTTATTACTATAAGATAAAATATTGAAGGAAGGGTGTTGTGTAGAGGTATGTGTGTGTGGATGATTTGACGGATGTTAATTGAATATTCTATCTCACGAAAATGTAAAGGAGGATGGAATTAGAGATGTGTTTATTAAGAAGATATAATGTATTAAGAATGATAGATTTCTTATCTTAAGTTGCCTAGAATGTATTAAATCTTTTAGCCTTAATTGAATTGTATTGATTAAGTATTTCAATTGTGATTAAGGAGAAGATAAGATGTTCCTTTTTTGTCCTCAAATGCACAAATGGGAGATCCAAGTTGATCAACCCAAGAGAAGGGTTGATGCACAAATGGATCAACTATTTGGAAAGGAGAATAACAAAGGAGATACCTTAAATTATGTTAATTATATGTATAGAAATGAGATATGATAATAATTGAAGAGATAGGAGAAATGCACTAACCTTGAAATATTGCAGATCAAAGAATTCTATTTTCTGAGGTCTGTAGACTATTTCTGGAAAAACTGACAGTTGATACCAAACCAAAACGCAGAGATGAACAAAACCCATAAATCATTTTCCGTTCCAATGTCATCTTATGAAAAAGGTTGACCTTGACCCAAAAATTTCAACCCTGACCCAATAATGTTGACCCTAACCTGCACAGATCTGAAAGTGACTTTGTTCGCAGATCCTGAAAGTTTGCCGAAAAGGGTATCCAGATCTGGGTTCAAATCCACTATTCTGTACCTGTACCTGCAAGAAAAAGGAGATTTTTTTGTTGTGGGGGAGGGGTTTGCCTTAGTCAAACCCTGATTTAGGAATTAACCTTGAAGTCAATAAAGTACAGAATGCTAACAAGTAGTAGAATTGAATCTAACAATGAAGCTATGCTACTCAATAGATATGTAATTGAAATTTGAATGTATGCAAGTATGTAAGTATGAAAGAATGAAATCAATAGAAACCATAAACCTCCATGATTTTATGCTTGAAATCTATGTTAAGGAGATGATGAAAGAGTCTTGAAGAGGCACAAAGGATCTTGAAGGAAGATCACACCACCATGATGGCTAGATCTAGGATTTGGATGATGAATCTTGAATGTTTGCACCTAATCCCTTCAAAGGCTTGAGAGCTTGAATCCTTGATCTTCAATGGAGAAATTGAATGCTTGAGGAGAAGACTTGAACACCTTGAGAACTTGGAAAATGGATGCTTGAAACTTCTCTTGATCACCTAATTGATAATTCGTAATGCTTAGAGAAAATGAGAGAGAAATGCTCCCTTTTATATGAAATTAGGGCACAATCTTCTAAGGAGGCTTACATAGGAGGATTAAATTCCCATTAAAGCCTTTACCCCTAGGAGAGGACCTATATTAAATATAATTTAGGAATCAATGCTTCGAAACCCGAAACAGCCGACCTGGAAGTAGGAAAACTAAATTTTTGATGAACCCTGGCAGCCGACAAGTTTCCTGATTTGAAAGGGGGACCCAGGTCAGGGTCGAGGTTGACCCTGACCCAGGGGGTCAAAACCCCTAGAAAATATGCCAGGTGGGGTAGGAGGTGCCCAGAGAGGCCCAATTAGGGTCCTGAACCAGCAAAGAAGCATGAAATGATGTAGAAACATGATGATGATATGGTAGAGGTCAAAAACATCCCCTAAGGAGGGCTAAACACTCTTAACATGGAAGTGCTTCCATTTTGAGATGATACATTAAGCCCCAACTTTAGTGGGAGTACAAAAATTGAATGTGCTCACGGTAAATTTTAGAGGAAAAGAATCCTAGTGGATTGCAACAAGACAGAATATCACTAAGTTGGGGATATGAGCCCCAAAACCAAGGATTCTAATTCAACATACATACATAAAGATATGGAAATAAAGAGAAATCAATCATAGAAAACATACATGACTACATAAGTAAGACAAGAACAACACTATAGATAACATAGCTTCATGATCTAATCCTACTAGCATGAAAGCAAAAGAAAGAAAAGAGACAGTGATTACCTCACCTAGTAAGATGCCCACCTTACTATGAATCACCAAGGAGGGAGAGCCCCCAACAGGTTCACCCATAAACTGTGCTTGTAATTGTAAATGTTTCTTTTGACTTCTTTTGAAAATATTCATAGATTAACATTCTTGTATCACTATGAAATATAAAATGCGTGTCCATTCAGGATTTAGCAACTTGTGTGCGTTACCTTTTGAGGATTTAGCATATTGTAAAAATAAAAAGGGTGCATATCTCTTTAGGATTTAGCAACCTATGTGCATTACCTTCCAAGGATTTAGCAAACATAAAAGTAAAAATGTGTCTCTTCAAGATTTAGCAACTTGTGTACATTACCTTCCAAGGATTTATCAAACATAAAAGTAAAAAAATGTGTGTCTCTTTAGGATTTAGCAACTTGTGTGCGTTACCTTCCAAGGATTTAGTATGCTGGAAAATGTAAATAAATGTAAATTATAGTGCAAGGGAGACCCTATATATGCCCCCCTCCTTATCATGGCTACTCACTAGACAGGATAAGGAAGAAGAAGGAAGGATACCTACTTCACAAGGTAAGGAGATATCCAACTTAACAACAATGTAGACCATATTCTTAGCGAAGAGTATTGACCCTTACATCTAAGAACATAGATAATCATGAAGGATATGTAACTTATGGAAAAAGGATCCTCAAAGAGGAAGAGATCTTATCAACAAGAGCCTTACCAGAGAAGAGTGCTTAGGATAAAATGTCATCTTCAAAAAAGAAAGAGGGACCCAAGATTCAACCGTCAAGCTCCTTGCAAATAAAGAGGATGAGGAATCTTGGAATGAAGGATAACAAACTCTAACCAAAAAGCAAGGGCAAGAGTTTATAAAGACCATAGTTTTCTCAATAAAGAAGAGGTAATGACCTAGGACATTCACCTCTCAAATAAGAAGGTGTCCATGGTCAAAACATAAATCTTTATAAGAAAAATAATGTTTTCAATATAAACAAATGCCACTAAGCTAAGGAAAGTAGATCCTTAGATAGAATTATAAGGAGAGAAATACTTTTCCCCCAGAGATGATGGCAAAGGATATATCAAATTATATCAAAGTTATAAGAATAAGAGGTATCCTTACAAAACAAATGTCCTAGAAGGAATATCATGAGTGTAGGAAGTTATAAGGATAGAATGCAGAGAGAATAACCAATTATACTCAAAGTCACATTGATGCTAAGAATATAATGTATCCTCTAAGACTGTAATAGAATACCTCTTGCCCCCCAGTTTAAGAGACAAGAGGAGAAACATAGTCTAACTTGTAGAAGAAGAAGGGGAATACCCTATGTCAAAATTATGGAGAAATTGTAGTACC
>MU224655.1:1511577-1545211 GCA_018584345.1 Thuja plicata | reverse complement strand
TTGCTTTCACCCGAGCCGAAACAGTCACAATGACTGTTTCGGCGGTTTTTGCCGCTAAACTAACCTAGTTACTTTGGATCGAAAGTAACTAGGTTACTTTCGATCAAAAGTACCTAGTTTAGGTACTTTCAATCGGAAGTTTGTCTATTTCGATCGAAAGTAATTGGCATTTTCGATCGAAACAAACAGAGTTGTTTTAGTGGGTCACGCTTTTCGGGACGAATTCCTTCCTCCCGAAAAGTGTAACCCACTATTGTGGGATCACCCAGATCCAAGGTTTACAACTTGACCTCGATCTTTAATTTGCATGTTTTAAAATAGTAAAATGAATTAAAACAATAAAGATTACATTGCTTCCTCCACACATAATGGATTTAAAAGAAAATAAAGAAGTTATAAATACAACTTCAATGATTTATCTGACGTGGAAAGTCATATCAACTTTTTGCGGGATGTAATTGATTGTCGGTTCTTGGCTGTTAGTTTGAACTTGCAGTCTGTCGGTGTTCCTTGACTGAACTGATCATCGAGTTCCGTGTATCTGTCGGGTACCTCTCTTTGTTGTACTATCGAATAGCATTGTTGTTACTAGTCGGGTATCATTTACCTTTTTGTCATCAGGTAACACTTAATAGTGTTTGTCGGGTAACCTTGGCATCGGATAGTGTTGTGCCCTGTCTGTCGGTGTAGAGTAAACCGATGGTGTAGATCATGTTTTTCTTCTAAGTATACTAATGGAAAAATATAATACCTTCACTAAAAAATTTATAACTACAATCACTAATTAAACCATATATTGTTGTTTGATGATTACCAAGTTCATAACTTTGAAATAAAAGTAGTGTAATACTTATAAAACCATAACATCAAAACTTTAAACAATTAGAACTCATAACACCATGATTTTGGTAACACGAAAATGTTTGGTTAGAGGATTAAACTGTGGTGCGGATGACACCCACAACCTTCACTAACTGTCGTATAAAGGGTGCTTGGTTAGAGATACAAATTTTAGGTATTTCTGATAGTTTACCCAGTGAAGAGTATATATAAGACTCTTTAGGTCTACCTAGTTAAAGGATTTTTACAAACTCTACACTTAGAGATGTACCTTGTTAAAGGATTTACAAATAAGAGATCAGTTAAGATCTACCCAGTATTGGGATTTAAAGCTCTCAATACAATAGTATCAATAACTTAACAATATCTATAAAAATGCATCAAATGTAAATGTTTTTCAGACTCTATGTGCTCTTATGTGTGTTACCTCAATCTCAAACTGTAACACTGTTATATTTTTCTCTGTTGTAGCTAAATTTCTTCTCGGTGCTCTCTGCTCTAATCTTTGTTCTTCAATAACTACTTTAACAACAATAAAAATAATAGCTCTTTGTCCTCTTCTCCTTCTTCTATATACTGTATATTTATTTCTTACAAATTCATCCAAAATATTGATGAGTTTTGCCTCTTAATCTTATGCGTTAGGTAAGCTATAAAATTATTTTGACCGTTAGATCTTCTTTCCAGCTCGGTGACCATGTCACTTTTGCCTCGGTACTTGTTTTTCTTAGAAATGACAAAATCTCTTTTTCCATTTGATCTGTATCTTAGATCTTCATTTTTATTTATTTGAATTGTTGATCATGTAACAAACTATTATAAATACTTGTATATGCATAATTAATTCTGTGACAATCATTAAATGTGATCTGATCACATTTTTAATTAACTTTCTAGCTCGGTTGAGTAACTCCACAAAACTCAGTTAAATGATCTTCATCAATCAGTGTAATATCAACCTAGTGTAGTGTGTCACTTGATAACTGTAGGTGTTCTATACTCTGCTAACTTTGTTACTTTACTGACTATCTTGTTGTACATTACTGACTTGTCTTATACTCGACTATCTCCTTTTACCGATTGATTCTCTTTGACTCCATGACTTTGAATAAACTAATGACAACAAATTCTCATGTAGAGATGACAATCTCCCCCTTTGGAATTAGTTGGGCATTTTTGACAAAAAATCCAAAATCATCAAAATGTGTAACTCCCCCTTAGATGTTACTCTCCATACATATCTCTTTTCATTTTCCACATATATACATTTTTTGTTTTTCTCAAGTATATCTATCTCCTTTTTCTTTGTTTTCTAAATAAGATATCTATCCCCCTTTTTTGACAAAAAGTGCCAAAAGTAAAACTTATTGACCAAAAAGATGTTTATACCTCTGTTATATGCTTGAAAGTATAGTCTCCCATGTATCTCAAAGATTCTGAAGTATAACAATATACTCTGTGATATCTGCATATAAGCCAACTATAGTGCCTAGTGTGCTGACATCTGGAAAAATTGCTAGTTCTTTGGCTTTCTTCAAGTGTATCTACATTGATTGGATATGGGGAATAAACAATTCTTGTAGTTCAAGAAATTCTAATCTAAGCTTATCCTCCTCCTATCTCAATGAAAGTTGAACTCCCAAGAGTTCTTGAAGTTTTGAGTAGTAAGTTTGGAATGCTCCAGGCTCAGTAGTTAGTTGCTTAAGCTACTCAGTCATCTCTTTTTCAATATATTCTTCCTTCTTCTTGATTTCAACAGTAAAATGTGAAAGAATACAAAACTTTTGAAATAATGAAATGATGAATTTCAGTTGTGTTTCAACTTTACAACATAACTCAAAAAGCGTTACCTTCTCTATGTCAATTATTTTCAGTAAATCTTCCATCAATTTCTTCTCCATAATTTCCTTGTGAATCTTCAACATATATTCAGTCATATCCTTTTTTGGTCCTTTAATATATTTTTCTAAATCACCAACTTGGTCTATTAGGGGTTCAGATTCATCAATTGTAGCTTCAGGAACAATGTCCGGGAATATTTCCTTCACATGCTTAAGTATGTTTACCCTTCTCTTATTTGCAATTAACTTCTCCTGTTTAGCCTTTTGAGCTACAATATAAACATATATTCCCAATTCTTTAGCCTTCATCACATTAGGGTCTCCCTTCAGCATGATGATCAGCTTGCCCAAATCAATGATTTTCTTCTTCTTTTTTCTCTTCTTCTTCTCAATCAATCTTCTCTCGCCAATAGAGTATTTGGAACATGATACCTTAGTTTCATCAGGTGACTCAGTATGGGTACCAACTATTCTTTCTTTTGATTTTACTTCTTCTTTCTCTTTATCCTTTTTCTTCTCTTCATTCTTTTCCTTAAGATTTGATATTTTCTGCATTTCACTTTTAGTATCTATTGTCTTATGTAAATTTTGATCCATTGATGTGTTAGTAGGTGGAATATCTTGCTTCTAACCATTGGTGTCAATTGGGGGTTCCAACTTGTGTTCTTTCCTTGTTCTATCTCAGTGGCCTTAGGTTCTCTATCCTTATCCTTATTTGTATCTATAGGTGTCTTGGTCGCCATGTCCAGTATATCTTGTACAAAGTCAGTATTAACAGTGTCATCAATTATATAGCTTTGTACTTGTGTCATGATTAGATCTTTTCTTAGCAAAGGTGCAATGTCAACATCCATACACTCGATATCATTCATTTGTGTATCAATCACATCTTCATCTTTTGACAACTCTTTTGCAGGATCTTCTTCCTCAAGTATATCTTCAATAATAAATTTTGCATTATCATTAGTTAGATAAATAGGATCTATTTGCTTTGTGCTTTCCTTTATCTTGTCAGAAATGGATGCTTCTTGTTCCTTTTCTTCTTCATGATACTCAGTATCATCTATATGAAATGACTTTCCATTTTGTAGTTGTTTCCTTCTCCACTGATTGTATGTCTCCATTCATTATTCTTAGAGCTCTTCCCTTGACTAGAAATTTGTTTGAATGCTTCTTCAATGCTTCATGAATTTCAGATGGTGCAAGGTCAGGAATAATATGTAAAAGAGATCTCTCTCTCTCACATTTTCTTTTCTACATTGACTGCATACTTCCATTGCATATATTTTGTTGTTTAGTTCTTCTGGTAACTTGTCTGCAAGTTCAATAGGTGTCAATTTGTATCTTAGTAAAGTTACAACAATAGCTTCTTCAATCTTCTTTTTATCTTCTTCATTCCTTTTCTGATATTTTACTTTCTTGAAACCTCCAAATCCTCCTGATTTATTTAATCCTTCCAAAAAATCATCAAGACTTTGTGGAACTCGTGAAAGGTCTGTAAGAAGTATAGACTTGTTTGCTTGATCAGACTCTATTTCAATCTCATTACCAAGTAATAATCTTCTTCTTTTTTGTGCAAGTTGTTTCCTTCCTCTCAATCTCACCTAATTTTTTCCTCTTAGTTGTACTATCTCTACAACTTTCTTTTCTTTCAGTTGTACTGAAGATCTGGTGTTCCTTCCAATACCTCTCTTACTCGGTAATGACAATTGTACATTTTTCTTGTCAACCACAACAATGACTTGTTCATTCTCAGTGTTCTCATCTAAAGTATCATCAACTCCAAGAGTCTTTGATAAAGCATCAATCATTTTGCTTTCTTTCTTAATTGACCTAGGTACCAAAATACCTTGCTTGATTTTAACTTTGACTTCCTCATAGGTGTCATACCTCTTTTCATTAGGATCAATTGGTTTAGTTAATAAATCTTCTATCTATTTTGAACCAATATCTAAATCCATCTCATATCTCATTGGTTGAATCCATTGAACTCTTGGTTCAACAACCTTGATTATAAAAACATCAATATCTACCTCAAAACATATGTTATCCTCATACTTAGCAACTAGTTCCACCAACTCTATATCTCTTATGCATTCCAGCTTGGAATTTCAAAAAGTAATCAGAAATGATTTCATCAAAGCTGTCTCCTAGGCTCTGTATATACTCATGTATTTGAGAAATGACTAGCCTATCAGTTTTCCATACTACATCTCCAATAGAGGGAAATGAATTTTGGTAGTAAAAGAAAATACATACCAAGAGTGAGCCAAATTTTGAAGTGTTGTTCTTTGCCTTATTGTATTCATGTTATCATCTATTTTCTTCAAAAAAAATTCACAAAGATCTATCTATAGTCCCTTCTTTACTATCTTATATGCCAGGTCTACTGCTCCACATGGTACACTGTCCACTTGGGATGATTGAAACACTCGATAAGATATGATTTTTCATGCATACCTTAACTTGAGATCCACAACAGTAGATATTCTCATTCCTATGCCATCCCATTATGTCTTGGTTAGCTTGGTGAGCTTACCCTTGTCAATTTCCTTGATTGCCTTGGGTCTGTATCCAATAGGGAATCCAGTGATAATGTGCAAAACATCCTTCATTATCTTGATTGGTTCATCCAACCACATAAACTGGTCATGTAGTTGGCTGAGTACCATCCTCACCAATTTGGACTTGAATACCCTTAGCAAATGTATTTCATGAATCAATCCTTTCATTTCCAGATGTGTGCGCTTGTCCTTAGCTTTTCCATTCATGCACAGCTTACTGAATGAAGCATTAATCTCAGATTCACACAAATCTTTGATTTTGCAGTGTATAAACATGTGAACATCTTCAATCAAAAGAACTCACAACGGGATTGAAGATAATTCTCCTGTCATATCAATTTATGTGGCTATAGCTGGGGGCAAATTATATTTAGGGTTTCCTAGCTCAACATTATTTACTAGTACTGGTCTCTACATCCCCAGTGCCATGATAATCTCCAAATGTAATGATTTAACAAACTAGGGCATGCTTGATAAAAATGCGGCTTCACAAACTCAACTCGATAAACCAATTATCATAGAAATGTCACTCAATGCTCTTGTAAAGATTTAGAAATACCTTAAAAATAGCTTTGATTTCTCAATGGATTGATCACTCTGCAATGTGCTCAAATGCTCCTTGAAAATGTTAGGTTCAAATGAATTAAAAACTGACCTATTGATAGTTTATACTTGATTACGATTTCCAACATCTTAATTATATGCATTAAATGCACTTGTTGAGTCACTTTTACCTTTTTACAAACAACATAGTTAATTTTCTTAACCAACTAAACAAAATAACCATACCTTACAACTTTCAACCAAAATTTCACAACTTATCCAAATGCATCTTAATATGTTGATATGGATTTTAACTCTATTTCTTAGGAACTGATATAATATTTATAATAAGGATATAGTTCCTACATACCTCTCACCAATTACATGGAGCTCGGTGCACCAGACTTGGTAGAGATGGTTTTGTCTATGGTTTCAAGTGATGTTCCATCTTCATGAGTCTTTCTCCTCTGGGTTTTGTTCATTTTCTCTCTGATTTATTAAATAGTAGATGGTGCACTCTTTGTAGATTCATCTTCGGTCAGTGGATTTCCTTGGTATCTACAATTTCTCGCTAGATGTCCTACTCTATGACAATGAACACATGTCATGCCAGGGCTCCTCCGTGATCTTTTGTTATACATTTCGTGCATCAATATGCAGTTTGGAGAAATGTGTCCATATCTCCCACAAGATAAGCATGAAATCCTTGTATTATAATCCCTTGGTATAGATGTGCCTTCTCGGTTAGCATTTGTGTTGTCTCAGTTAGGCATCCACTTATCATTTCTTTTCTTTGATCTGCACTCTTCAGTCTTGTGACCATACTTGTTGCAATTCTTGCAGTAACCATCTGTTAGAATAACTGAGAGGGGCGGGTGAATCAGTGGCCTCAAAATATTCCAATAAATCAACCCAAAAACTTAGTACCACAATATTAAGCCTCTAGTTAACTTCCATCCTACAAGATAAATGCCTTCAAAAATTATTAACTAACAAATAACTACTCCTCGGAGTTGACTGTTAAACCTTTTTCTTATTGTTTACCGATTAGCAGTATTTCATTTACCGAAATATAGTAAATTGCTTAGTGTATACCGATCAATCCAAATTAGTTATGTGTAATGCAAAACACTAAATTAGTGACTCATAAACACATTTGACACATGGTTTTTTAACGTGGAAACCATGTTAAGGGAAAAACCACTTGGGACCGGTAACCCAAAATTTTCACTCTTCTGAAGTGAGCTCGATGAAGAGCCAACCATGTTAAAGGTTACAAACACACTGTTAGGTGTGACCTTGTTAGAAGATTTAAATAGAATAGTTTGTCACTTGATATCACACATCTCTATGTTACCTTCCTTGTCCATACTCCTCTAGTTTGTCAAATGGTATCTGACATCTCATGCTATCCTCATGATCAAACATTTTGATGCTCCTTGGGATGTATCTCAATATAGAAAGGATCTTTAAATCCTGATCGGTTAAGAGACTTTCTGGATCAATGGTTAAACTAATAGAATAAATGATCTGTTCACATATACAACTATATACTTGCATATTTTTAGATATATTCTAAGCTCATTATACATTTCTAATCAATGTGTCTTTTCAATACCTTTGCTCCACTTCTTTCTACTCAGTGATGTTGTGCTTCTCTGTTGCTCGGTGTCCACAGAAATCTTTAGCTCTTTCCTCATCTTGATTGATCAGGACTGTATGAAGTTGTTCTTCATCAGTTTCTCTTCAGCATCCTTTTTCTCTATTCACTCCCCTAATTCATAATGAATTAGATTGTATCTTTATAGACATGATATCACCATTTCTTACTTCTTGATTTTATTGTCCTTGGCGTGATCCGCAATCTTAGCCAATCTTGCTTTAAATCTTTACTCCAGTTTTATCCCTTAGATTTCTCCTTGACAACTGGATAAAACAACTTTAAATCTTTTACTTAGCTCTGGCTTTATCTTGTTAATGAAAAAAAAACTAACAAAAAGTTAAATCTATCTTTAGCTCTTACCAGCTAAGTATTTTGTCATTTCTGAACTTTAGTTAATTTTAGTGTTTTAACTCTTGTTTGCTTCAGTCAACACTTCAGTTATCCTCGGGATCTCCATCAGGGTTGTTTGTTTGGCAGGGTTGCCTATCTGTCGGGAATCACTGTGAAGTTTTTCTCGTCGGTAATGCTTGTGATTCTTCTCATTGGTAAGGCTTGTCATTTTTCTTTCTTGAGCATCACTATGACTTTACTCTTAGGTTTCTCTGTCAGTCGGGTTCCACTAACCATCAATGTTTGTAGTCACATAGTGAATGCTGATCTTTTATGCATTACTGAAAGCATAATCTTTATCTCTCTGATTCTCTAAAGTCTTTGAAACTTTGAATATAACCGATCAGATTATATCAAGTTGACATCAATGATAATACAATCCATTAACTGATGTAATGTCTTACATTATCTTTCTGCATTTCAGTGATAGTTTTAACATCTTCAAACATTTAATCAGTTATGGTTCATCAATCTCTCCCTTTGGCATTGATGGAAACACACTATATTATTACTAATACAATATGAAATATATCAAGTGCATTTCATCCATCTCTCCCAAATCTTTTGTTTTTATAATCAATACAAATGTGTGGCTCTCGGTAAGCTCATATAGCTTATATTTGTTTCTTGCAGAGTGTCTTCTTCAATCTTTGACCCCTTTACTAGATAGATGTATCAGCTTCTGATTCTATTTATGATATGTGCTCTGCCTTGACTATTCCTCTCTTTGATAATCTCTTTTTCCTTTGACAACAATCTCTCCCTTAGTATGTATTCTCTCCCTTATGTTACTTCTCTCCCTTGGATAAATATTTCATATGTAATCTCTCTCCCTTTAAAAACAATTCCAAAGAATTCTTCCATATCATCTTCCATCCCTTTTTATAATATACTCCTTGAGTTTCCTTACCCATCAGCAATACAGTGACTTTGGTGTTCGATGTAGATATGTACCTTGTTGTGTACAAATGTATCTTTGATTTCCATCTCTGTGCTTGCATAAGCATGGATGATCTTCTGATTTGTGTATAGGTTGATGCAACCTCCTAGTCAGCTTACTGACCAATAGACAAGGGTCGTACCCCTAGTCTCTATCGCAGGTACTCAAATGTATCTTTCGGTAATGGCTTTGTGAATATATCAACTAATTATTCTCTGGATTGAACATATTCTAGTATCACCTCTTTTTCTTGCACTTTTTCTGTTAAGTAATGATACTTGATAGCTATATTCTTAGTCTTAGCATGCATGACATGATTCTTAGAAATGTTTATTGCACTGGTATTATCACAATAGATAATCACTAGTTCAAGAATCTTTATATTCATACCTTCCAGCAATTGTTTGATCCATGAAATATTTGAGTAGTTTGTAGCAACAACCACATATTCTGCTTCTGCAGTAGAATGTGAGATGCATCCTTGCTTCTTGCTCATTCATGTGAAAAGTCTGTCACCCATGAAAAATGCTCCTCTAGTTGTGCTCTTTCATTCATCTAAGTTTCTAGCCTAATCAACATCTGTATAGACTTGTAGCTCAAATTTTCCTTCTCTTTTATACCATAATCCATAGTCCTCATTGTTCTTCAGATATCTCAGAATTCTCTTGACAACAGTCATGTGTGATTCTTTGGGATTAGCAGAGAATCTTGAAACTATTCCAACTGCATGTGCTATATGTGGTCTGGCATGAACAACATACATTAGTTTGCCAATCATTGATCTATACAAGGTTTGATTTACCTCTTTTGATTTGTCTTCTTTTGTCAGCTTACATCCGGTTGCCATAGGTGTTCCAACTGGTTTGGAATCTTCCATCTTGAATATCTTCAACACTTCCTTGATGTATTTGGACTGAGTGATATATATATATATGCCTGCATCTTGTTGAAGAATATGTAGACCAAGAAAGAATTTGATCTCCCCAAACATAGACATTTCAAAATCTTTTCTCATTTCATTAGCAAAGGATTTACATAACATTTCATTTCCCCCAAAAATGATATCGTCAACAAATATTTCAGCAATTAGAATATTACCATCAGTATCTTCTTTTAAGTATAGATTTCTATTTTCACTTGCTCTTACAAATTCAATGCTTATGAGATAGGAGTGAAGTCTTTCATACCAGGCTCTAGCTGCTTATTTCAATCAATACAAGGCTTTATGTAGTCTACATGTTATGCCCTGCATACCCATCCCTAAATTTTGTGGGCAAAATTTTGGGTCCCCATTTTTTCTTTTGTCCTTTGTTTCCTTCCTTTGTTTTCTTTTGGCCTTTGTTTCCTTCCTTTGTTTTCTTCCGGCCTTTGTTTTCGTGGGACCGTTGTTTTCTTTTCTTTTTGGTTTCTCTCCCTCTGGGACCCGATCCCAGAGTGTTTTTGTTTCTTTGTGCCATCCAAATTCTGGACTCTAGGATTCTTTGCCACTACTTCCTCTTTTGTTAAAGGGTGTGAATGCATGGGATCCCCTGGCCTAGAGTCTAGAGGTTTGCCTTTTCTCGGGACTTGCAAAAGGAAGCAATGAATTTTCACCTATGGGTATAAATGAGGTTTCACTTGCCATTTTTACATTTACCATGAACAAATTACCCTAAGATAATTAAGAATGATTAAGTGCAATTTTTTAAGATTACCAGTGAGCTAAGTGTGTTTGCTTCAAGTGTTTAGAATTTTTTTTTTATCTTGTGCATGCTTCCGTTATCCTGCATGATTTTTGGTGTCCATGGTCTATGGAGCTTCCTATTTGTAGAGCACCTCCCGTGCCCTTCCTCCCACATTTTTCCTGTGGTTTAAGGTAGGTCCTTCTGGTTATCTCTTTCTCTTCTTTGTTTGTTTGTTCTTTTGTTTCACTTTTTGTTTTTTCTTTGTTTGCCTTCTACTTCCTGGTTTTTCGTCATCACCTCTCGTTGGTGGGAGGGCTTCACAGGAAGGTTGTCTGCCTTTTGTGTGCTATATGTTTTATGTACATTTGTAAATATTTGTGGGTTTCTATATATCCGTGTACATAATTGAAGCTTGGTGTAAATTAGTTGTAAATCATTGTAAATTCTGTAAATGGTTGTAAATTCTTGTTAGTTGTTAGTAGTATGTAGGTTAGTTAGTGTTTCTTACTGTAAATTCATCATCCTTTGGCTTCCTGTGTAAATTTGGTTAGTTAGTGTCTCTCTGTACATTGGTTTGTGTATTCTATCAAGTCTGACCCATCCTCTAGCAAGCTCGTCGTGCTCTCTACATTGTTGAACCCAAATTTTGAGCTCACCCACCTGGTTTCTGCCTGATTCAAACTCGACACCTCGCTTGTTTGAGCCATGGTCATTTTTTGTCTTCTCTATCATCTCAACATTGATGGCAGGATTAAATTCCCCCATGTATGGGCATTTAAAATCAACCCAAGTGGCATTCATTCCATCTGTGTCAAGACATATGCCACCATTAAGTGCCATTACGCCATTTACTACATGACCATGTGACAACCCACGTCAGCCCAGTACGGTTCACTGCCCGGTCATTTCAATAATGACTAGTTTCTCTAGACTTTGGAACGGGTTCCACGCAATCCCACGACCTTCATCACATTGTCACATAGACAAGAACTCCCCCAGAATCCCTAGGTGTTGGTTAAATCCAGAGTGAGTTATTATTTATTACATTTTTGGGATTTGATGCAAGCTAATGTCTTTTTGAATAGCTTCAAAATCGTGATGAAACATGCAGAACCTAAAACTTGGTTTTAATTAATAACTCATATTGACAGTTGTCTGATTGTGCAGGCTATCAACAAATTCAACAATTAATGTCTGAAGTAGCCTCTCCTCTCGGAAGTCTGAAACTTCCAACCACATCAACAGGAGTGGCCACCAGGTCAAAGGACAAGAGGGCATGAGAAAAACTCCCTCTCACATCCAAATATCAAAAGGATGGTGCCCTCATAGGATCCAAGGTTGATTCTAAGATGTAGCTCATCACCAACACTGAGGTCAGACCCTGGGCCCGATTACAAGGCATAATTAGAAGAATGTTCGCCCAACATTCTGCCAGAGATAATAATGTGAAGAACATGGCTACCTCCGGTATCATCAAAGTTGCATGCTTTCCTTACTCTGTGTAGGCCCAAGAGTTGATCCTAACTTTGGCCAAACACTACAACACCACCATCCGGGCTGTGATACTTACTGCTACCCTTCCAACGGGCTATCCAATTCTCTTAGTATCTTTGGACACTTCTACATTTTCTTTGAGGCTAGGAATCCCCCAATTCTCCAATTCTATTGTCATCTCTAATGCCACCTCACTGCAGGAGTTTGACAAAGTTCTGCAGCTCGGCCGACAACACTTCAACAACCACTGGCTGAAAACACCAAGGAGGGAATACAAGAAGATCAAGTTGGAGATCCTCTAAGAATATTTCAAAGAAAGTATTCAAGTGGGGATCATCTTCTTATGTCAGGTCTTCAGAGAATCTCATGCCCAAGATTTCTCACCATGGATGTACTACTTCCTATACGGCATCTCCACCAATGGGCATAATTTTGACTGGGCAGTAACTATTTCCAATCATGTAGACTTTCAATTGAACAATGTCGGCTGGAATTTGAAGTTCTACATGAATTCTTATGTGTTATGGGAACTGGATTAGAAAAAACCTAGAATTCAGGGTTTAGTTATAGTGGGCATCCTTGGGACTAGGCCCGGTGAGAGTGCTCCGTGGGACCATTTTCCACAAATTCAATAGGAAGCCACCTTCCCCAATTTTTTCCCAGTAAATGACACCTTTGTTTACTTCAACATTTTGATCCCATCTTGAGATCTTGGTTACCAACTATAAAAGGAGGCTACGGCCTTGGTGAGTACACATGACAATTATTTCATTTAGTTTCATCAACATTCTTACATTCGGGTGACTAGGTTTTCCGGCAAGCTCTACCTACTCCCCAAGCATTGTGGGGATAGAATTATTCTTTTAGATTTCTGTAGGCAAATCCTTGAACTTCACACATTCTATGGAGTGAAGAAGGTTACCTCCATCCAGTTCTTGATCATTTGTGAGAATTATTCTTGCAGCCTTGCAGTAGCCAAAGAGGTTGATAATGAGTTGAAGAGTCTGGGACTGACTGAGTTCCACCTGGCAAGGAACAATTTTGACCCACCCAGAGAGATAAGCACAACATTTCCCTAGGAATCCACACCCCACGAGGCTCACATGGAGGATTTATGGGCATATTTTCAAGATGAATTTGACATCCAGGAGCGGAGGTACTCAAGGATGACCAAAGGGATGATGAAGAGCCTCGGTCTTCAGATGTTTCCAAAAATGTTTTTGGGCAGCGGACCCTTGGAGGACCCGCATTACAAGCTATAGGGGATCGATAAGATGGATCTCCCTCTAGTATATTGGGGCACCCCATAGAATTTAACCATTAAGGATGTCACCCAGGGCCTTGTGCAGCGTAGTCATGAGTATTTTGCACAAGTGTGTAAGAAAAGCGCCCGCCGAGGTCTAATTTTGCAGGGGTCTTCTTCGGCCTCCAGAGTGGCTAGGGAAAGTAGAGACAAGGGGAAAAAAAAAGAGGGTGCCTCGACCTAGGTTACACCCTTGGCTCCACTCCGTATTTTAGAGAAAATTCACACTTATCTTGAGGCATCCCAACAGCTGAGTGAAACATTGAGTGCCCAACTTTCTCTCAGCCTTCTAGTTACTCTGGTGGGATTTGCCCTCCCTATAGGCTCGTCGTCACTTGAATCATTAAAGATCCATGTGGTGAACATAGAGGATGAGAATGCGGCTATCATGGATGTCAGAGTCCCGCTGTAGACCAGAAGAAAGAAGCCAAGGGTGGATAACCCTCCACCAAGCGCAGATGTAAGCCCCAGGCAATCGGGAAACATTCTTGTGGAGGTTATCCCTTCCAACCCTGAAGCAAAGGATCGAATAGAGGCTTCCCCTCCCCACAAAATTTTTTATGACATCTGCTAGACTAAAGATTGGTAAATCTACATGAAGATGTTGAGAGAGGAGCAGAAGAGATCACTGCGCAAGAGGCGGAAAATATCCCCGGGGAGGGAGAAATGCAACAAAAGGAAATTGTTCCTGAAGAGGAAGTCCAGGAGAAGGAGAAGGAACAAGAATAAGAAAAAGAGTTGGTAAATATACCAAGTACAAAAGAAACATCGGTCCCAGGGACTAAGATAGAGGGAAGGAAAGAACAAGATGAGAAGCCAACAATGGTTGGGGAAACCAGACCTTCAAGAGTAACCGTACATCCATTCATCACGGTCTAGATGCCTCAAGTTAATCTGGGTGATCAGCTACCCCAGAACCCAACATTTAGCTAGGTGGTCTTTGTGGCCCAACATCCAAGTCTAGGCAAGATATCTTTGCCCTCTCTAGAAGATGTGCCCTCAGAGGAGAATGTCTGAGCGGATAATGCCGAAGGAAATCATCAAAAAAAATTCACAGGGGAGAACCTTGGAGATATGGATACCAATGTTATAGGTGCTAGGGAAGACGGTGTCCCTGACATCATAGATGAGAACTCCACTAAGGTGTGAAACACAAGGAATCCCAGGGAGCAAGAAAAGGAGTCCATAGAGACCATAAATGCTAGAGAAGAGTAGCCAACTCCCAAGGAAAACCCCAGTACCCAAGACCTATCCATAAGACCACCCCCACCACCTTAGTGGATGGTAGAGTCAAGGAAAAGGAAGGCCCTAGAAGTAGTGATAATTCCCCTCTCCTTGGCCGAAATGATAGCCCAGAATCAGGAGGCTCAGAAGCCTAAGAAGGCCCGGACCATCCATACCCTCCAGACCGGTCTGGGAGGAAGTAAAGTCATAGTAGTGGTGACGCCTCCCCTAGATACAAAAGTGACAACTATAAGAACTGAAGAATACATAGTTAAAGAAGCTCCTCTAAGGAGTAGAGATAAAAAGGGTGAATTGAACGTATTAAAGGAGGTGAGCCAGGCAATTGAGGCCCGATACAACAAGCAAGCCCAAAAACTAAAGGAGGAAAGAGAAAATAATGTAAATCCCCTTGAGATTCTCATAGAATTAACACAACCACTAGCCAAGATCCATCTGGAAGCCTCTACATCTAGAACACCGCTCCCACAGGGTGATATTGATACTTTAAGGGCCATGAAGAAGAAGGCATAGGCTATGGATAGGTGGGTCACTGAGAAAATCACAGCCATAAGGCAGTTCCTGGCAGCAAAACTCCTAGAGCTCTATCAGGCCAACAATATTTTGGGCTAGGTGAATGGTGTCGTCTCCCTATGGGAGAAATAAATGGAGAAGTATGAAGAGTGGAGGTTTGAATTAGAGGAAATGATGAACTTCAGGGAGGAAGTTATCATGAAAACAAGAATTTTGGGAGATGAACCCTTTGTGTTCCTCCGGGCCCATCACTCTAGAATTGACCTCAAAATTGAGGTGAGAAACCAACTGGTAGCGGCCCTAAAGAGAAGAATCCTGACAGTCTTGAATTCTTTAAATTCATATACAACTTTTGTGACAAGGGTTTTGTAAGTCGATCCCTTCACCACCGGGGCTTGTGCTCCGAAATATTTTGTATTAAGTAAATTTGATGAGTTGATGGAGTCCTGGTGCTAGTTTGCCAGAGATTTTGATAGAGGGAAAATGTCACAATTAAATAAGATAATGCTCTGGGCTCATGATGCAATGAAAGTGGCTGTAGAATTCAAGAAGGGGCCTGACGATGTTGATGAACAATGTAGGGTTGTCAATGACCAATGGGACTGCGTCAAGGAAGTAGATGAGGAAGGAATTGGTCAAATTTTGGATGCCTTCAAATAGAACAAGGAACAATAAATTTCTCTAGACTCTGGAGATTTTCACCAGTACGGTACAGTTTTGTAAATTCATTATTCTTTGATCATAAACTCCCAGACTCCAGAATTCTCGGTCTGAAGTTTTGTATTCATTGACAGCGATCTGCATCTAGGTTCCCTAGAGCCAACCAATCACTATCAAGTAGTTAATAAGGGTCAGAAGGTAGATGATCCAAATAAGGTATGTCAAGCGGAAGAGATGTTTTTGATAGGTGATTCTCCTGAGGTGTCGCTCCCGCATTAATTACCTAGTATGCATCGAAGATAGGGAGACACAATTTGCATTTATGAGGCATGTAGCCTCAGTTACTAGGATAATTAGATTTCCTCTATAACTACCTTGACACTCTTCTCTATGCTGATTCTTCCAGATTTCTCCTCTTATATTATTCTTCTATCTTGTCATACCTTTGCACATCCCAAGGTGATTGTAAGTGGTGCAGGTAGTACCGGCCATAGGATAATGTATTATATTTGGCAAGTGTATAGTTAAATTAGGTTAGTTTTAGGTCAAACAATGTGTATAAATAGGAATTATGATGCCATAAAAAGGGTCAGCAAAATTGATGATTTTGCAATCCAGCAAGTAATAGAAGCATAGTATTTCATTTTCAGTTGTTTTCAAGAGCTCAATGCTCAATTGTTCCTAGTAGTTTATAATTCTCCCTTGGAGCCATGAGTGTACTTGCCAGTGATGTTGGAACCATTTGAGTTGATGAAGAAGGAAGGACATCTTGTGGCTATTTTTTATGTGTTGTTCTGATCTCTAGACTTAAAAAACATCTTTTGTGCAGTATGTTTTCTTATGTCCTTTGCTTCTATGTTTTAGTTTAGATTAATAATCTTGTCTCCCCTTTTTATTGAATGCATGTGAATCACTGGTTCCTTATGTATTTGTTATTTACTATAGTTTCTTGCATTGGATTATTTTTTGATGTTTGAATATATATTGCATAACTATAGGTAGAAACATATATCTAACCTTGATCGATCTTTTACAATTTATTTATTGAGTCAAAATGATTGCAGAAAACCCCATCCCATTAAAAATCCCTAAGAAGATGAGTAAAAACTAGCTATCCCCTCACACAACAGTCACCTACCCAACTTAGCTCCCCTACACCATCGAGATCCAACTACCAGGTGCTTGGAGGCTGGGAGAATTCATTCTCTAGTAAACCTCTTCAGGCAGAGTTGGCCGGTACCCCGGTACCCAGTGACAACTTACCTCTATTGGCGGAGCCGGTCACAAAGTCCCGTCAATAGAAAATAGCGCTAGAAGGAGGGCATGAGCTCATCTCCCTTGAAATATTTCAATTTCACACTGCCTAAGGGCTCCCCAAGCAGTAGTTTTAGGAGCTAAGATTACCTTGGAATAGGGTCATCTTCACCCCTATGTTTTGAAAGAATCCTTCGATCAACCCTGAATCCTGGAGAGTTTGTAGACCTCGGACCTCCCGTCTGAAAGAGTAGGACCCAACAAATGAGACAACTAGCCAATTTTCTCTGGGGATTCGCTACACACTAGAATACCTAAGTCCCCCAGATAATCCTGGGAACTAACGTCCAACATAGTCAAAACCAAATAATCCCAATGGCTACCTACTTTGGTAATACCAGGTCCCCAATGGGAAAGTTCCCCGGTGGTACCAATGATCTTCCTTTGCATCTAGAGAAGATCTGCCCCAAATATGAGCATCTAGGCCCATGAACTATAGAAGAACACCTGTAGGCCTGCAAGGATGCCATGAACCGACACTAGATACAACATCAAGACATTGTAACCTGTATATTTCCTCTGTCCTTAGGAAAAAATGATCTGAAATGGTACCTAAACTTGCTTGCCAACTTATTCAACAGTTGGCATGATATGGAAGATGCCTTCCTGGCGGCCTTCCATAATCATGTGGACCCAACGTGGTCCCATAGCCAATTTATCTCCATTAGGAAGGAACCAAATGAGCCTCTTGCTACATTCAACCATCAGTTCTAACGTGCCTTGAAGTGGTGCATGAGCCCTTCCATCTCATCCACTGATGTAACCATCTAGACATACCTGAATGCCATGGACCCCATTGTTGCCACTCTCCTCTAGAAAACTACCACCGCCAATGACCGGGATACTCTGGTGAAAGTTTACAACTTAGCCCTGGAGTTGTCCTGCAGTTTGAGAAAAGCTCCCAGTGGAATTGGGCAGAGCCTACCATTCAATATGATACCTAATGGAACTCCTTACAATGGGGGATACAACCCCAATTTGGTAGGGGGTGCCCCAATGATGGCCATGGGTCCACCGCCGATAGACCAACATGCCTGGTATGTTTACCCATCTCAAGCCTAGACAATACTGGGTCTGGAATACATTCCCTATAACCAGCTGCAGAAAATGCCACAACATTTGACACAACCCTCCAGAGTACCTTTCTTCCAGTCATTCAAAGCCAGAGGATTACTGTCCTTGACTCTGGGAGCTGCTGCCACTTTTTTCGGGAACCCTTCACAACAACCGTCACACTATGACACAACTACCTAGCTATCCACCAAGGTTGAATCCCTCTGATGATTGGTGTCCTCTCTGATGATGGACATGGGATAGATGAAGGTGGGGCCTCCTGTGCCCCACAAATCCAATTACCAGAGAGGGAATATTTTCTTTGGAATACAAAACACCAATTCCAGAGGTTGGAACTACAACAAAGGGCCTCAGCTCAATCAACAATAATGGAATAACAATGCAAATACCAGAGGTCCTCCTCTAAACCAAAATACCACTCATGGTGGTGCTGGACCCATTCATTCTGCACAGCTTGCAGAAGTCCACCCCTTGACCATGTGGTGTAGATTGCATGACACTGGCTCACATTCCAAGGTGAACTGTGTTATATTGGAGAAGATCATCTTGATCTCCTAGTCGGATAGACAACAACCTATCGATTCAACTCCCCTAGAATCATCCTCATCAGAGCCTCCTCACACTACCTTCATGTGTGAGAGTGTCTTCTTTGGGATAGACAAAGAAGATGAAGAAGAACCCAAATTACAGGGGTTATTTGATGAATCCATCCCGGCCTTCGAGGCCAATTTCTTCAATATCCCACGGACTCCCTACAACAGTTAGAGTTAGGTTGGCAAAGGGCCAGCTTACACATCAATGCCTACCAAGAATACCACCCCCAGGACAACACAAATGATTGTTGGTTTAACATCATCAAAGCGTTAGAGAGCACCACCACCTCCATGAACTTGATGGAGGTTTTGCTAAATTGTCCCCAGTAGAAGAAGTCTCTTCTGTAGCTCTTGAGAAACTCACAAGTCGTCAATCGTCCACCAAAGAATGTCACATTTGACAATGCCACTTGGCAGTCTTCCAGGGAAACACAGAGGATCCTCCCTTCCTACTATAACACCCAAAATTGGCATCTTGCAACCCTAACCAATTTTGTTGCATTTGTCATTCTTCTGAATCATCAAAGTCCTATTGTACTAGGAAATTCTGAGTTTTGACTGACTCTACTCGACCTAAGTGTCAAATACAAAAAAATCCTAAATCTGCATTAATCATACATTATATTTAATTCCTAAATATCTATTGGCTAAACAAACCCTATGATTGAATTAATTTAATTATAAAGTCCTAGCACTTTAATTAAATTAAATTCACCCCTTTTAGCTAAAACACATAAAAATGAATTAAATAATATTTAATTATTAAATAAATATCATCATTTCAAAAATTGAATTTAATTATTCAAATAATTGAGAAAAACACATTTATGAGGTCATATTCTATTTATTTAATTAAATATTCTCTCAAAAATCTTCTCTCTTGTTCAGAAATGGAAACTTTGAATTAACTATGCTTTAAAGAGAAAGAAAATAGTTAAAAGATAAATAAAACAGTTAAAAAACAAAGAGAAAATAGTTCATTGTTTTCTTTTAAAGAAAACTTGCTAATCTGAACTGGCTTTTTTATCTATTTCATTTGAAAAGGAAACTTTCTATTCTAAGCAGACTCTTAGTCTATAAAAGAACTCCCATTTCTCATTCAAGCCCCCAGTCATTTTTATGCATTGTTAGAATAAAGAATTGCTGCTACATTTAGTCCATAATCTCATTCCTAGTTAAAACTCTCATTTGCAATAGATTGATGTCAATTTCTTAGATTAATTGCATTGCAATCATGTCTTAGTTTAATCTCATTTCAATTTTAGATTAATCTTGCATCTTTCATGTTCTTAGATTAATCTTGCATTGCATTCATGGAGAAAAATCCTTCATTCTTAGAATGGTCTAGGTTGCGAGATTCTTGTTCTGAGAGCTATTCGAAACCCCATCTGGATAGAAGGCAACAAGTTGAATCATACAGGCATGCAGGATGAATAATTCATATTCACTTATGTATGTGGCTGATGAACAAGGACTATGTTGAAGTGTATGGTTGAATAACAAGGCCAAATTTCACATATACATTTCTGGCGCCCACCGTGGGGCCATCTATTTCTATCATCACATTTGAATTAGTTTTGAAAATCTTGGGATCATATTTGTACTATGATTTTGCAGGTAAAACAACGCATTTCATCTTTGTTTTAGCAAGGAACAAGTTTGAAAATTCCTTCTATCTTCTGTCTATTATTCTCTCAATGCCTTTTAACTCTCCTTTTGAGCTAAATCTGACTACACTATTGCATCCAGAACATCGTTTTGGTTGAAAATGATTGTAAACATACCTATCCTTGTCAAAAGTTGAATCTATGGAAAAAAAAAATTTCCCAAGGAGGCCGTAGAATTAGTTTCATGGAAATTGAGGTAGATTTTGGTTTTTTCTGCACACAGCTCGAGGCAGATTTAAAAAAATAAATAAAAAATAAATAAAAAATCAGATTTTTTTCACTATGTTAAATTTGACGGCCGTCAAACCATCATTCTGCATGACCTTCTGTGACAGCCATGAAATCATCAAATTTAAAGTCATAGGTTTTCATCACTGTACCTCTCTAATCCTCTATTTTGCAGCTTCCAAAGCCTCGTACGGGCTCATGCGGTAACATTTTTGAGTGCAATTTTTTTTGAAAGTGCATGATTTTCTGCCTACTTTCTGAATATGTGATCTATTTTCTAATTTTTATAATTTGATAATGTGGACTAATCTTTGGCTTTGATTTTCATGTGATTATGTATTGCGTATAGCCTAACAGTGGTTTGCAGAACGTTATCCAAGAAGAATAAAACACAAACTACTCACGAATTGGTTTTGTAGGTTGCCTTTGATCGATAGAATGCAAAATATTGTGCTTGCATCTTGTTTTTTATTTCTTAAAATAGGAACCCACATGCAAGACTTCTTAAAATGAGCATTTGTTTGATGTTTTGGGGATGACAATAATGTCAGGAAACTATGTTCTCACCCTTTTGGGATGATCAGAAATCCAAAAACATTATTTTCATTTTCTTATTCTTCTTGAAGTGTCTTCTAGTTTTTTAAACCCAAGGAATTGCATGGATGTATCCTCTCCCCTCGCATTTACAGATCTTGGGTGTAAGAGAAATCCATACAAATCCTTTAGCGTGGCTACCTCCCAAGTGCTTTAACAAAGCCGGTGAGAGTGGATTGCCCAACCGATAACAAGCTAAAGCCAAGCCCTTCCAAACTGGTATATAAAAAATGCCATAGTGAATAATCTCACAATGGATAGGTGTGAATTTGTTGTGGCAACCAAAATCTCCTCCAGTACCCTAGTGGTGCGTAAAATTCCCAACATCATTAAGGTGAAAGCCTTGCTTTGAAAGGATTGGGAGAGCCCCCTTAATTGGGAAAATGACTTGATCACAACCACCTGAATGGATGTCCTTACTACAAACTATTGTTATAGTATCCAAAAACCCTCTATCTGTTGGCGTAGAAGGTCAGAGACTGACTAAGACCCACACTTTTACAACTCTTAGTAGAGACAACAGCCCTTTGGGAAGCAATTCCTTTGGGGTTTGAAGCTTGGTGTGCCTAAGAAGTGAGTGCACATGTAAGGAGGAGCCCGTGCCTCCAAAATTCTAAGTTGTCTTCTATGAGTAAGCATAGCTAAACTTTGGTTCAAGTGGGGATTCAACAGATACTACCCTGGCTATCCTAGGATTGTGATGTGTCTGTTCAGGTACTACAAATATTCTACTTAATGTGTTTTGTGTGGGTGTATCATTTAAACAATCGAAACCAATGTCAAATCACACAAACCGTCAAACTTGAACATGTGCAAAAAAATCTATAACTCAAACTCTCTATCAGAAAATAACATGATCTTGTCTTGGAAAATGCAATTTCGTCTTCACTGTCTGATTATGTAGAATTTCATTTGTCAAAACTGCCAAGTCTCACGTGAAATTATGCCATCTTCGCATCATTATCTGAGAAACTTCATGTGGAACACTGGAAATTGTCACATGACATTTTGCAATCTTGCTATCATTTTATTCACCAATCAGTCACTTTTACTCACCATTCTATCATTCTATTTCACGAGGGACTGCATAGTTTCATGCGTGCTTGTGAGAATCTTCACACGAGAAAGTACTTCTTCATGTGATTCTAAAACATTTTATCAAAATAATGAGCAATTTCCCATCTGTCCAACATCTTTCTGCTAAATTTGGTCTCTGTTCTAGGTCTGTTTATCTGCCTTCTATCTGCACATAGTCTGCAACTTGGTTTCTTGGGTTGAGCATTATGTGATTCTTGCTTAAATTGGTCTTGTCTCATATCTTTTGGTCTATTTCTACAGTTTCATCATATCTTGTGTCGTAATAGTCATCTCTCAACTTTTCTAGCCTCATTTCTGATGATTTGCACTAAGTATACTTCACCTTTTGGCACTTTCTGTGCATTTACTTTGAGATAGTTTCAAGTGTGGTCCTAGTTCCCATCCCTTGTACAATATTTGTCTATGACTGTTATAACTTGAAGTGTAAAAATATTCCCTTCAATCAATCAAGATGAATTTGTGTTTTCCATACCATTGTCGGCTACATCTAGTGAGGAATCATCTCGATCTCCCTCTCTGGTACTTCGACCTTATGTCAAACAATCATTTCCATTGGATTTTAGTCAGGTTCAAAACCCTTTGTTCCAAGAGGATCCAAATTATGAAAACACTCAACATTCTCATACTAGGTCGTTACACACTGAACACTTGCATTCTAGCAAGATGGCAGATCATGACCAATCAGGTGAACATAGCAGAGATGATTTCTCTAAAACCAGGGGTAAATTCCATTTTCAAGACTCCCCCAATGATGAGGAAATAGAAATAACCCAAGTAGATATTGAAAAATCTCATGCCAATAAAGATTTTTGTAGGATGATGGACATTCTCCTAGATGAGGAAAAAGAGAAATAACTTCTCAAACTATCCAATCAAGGGGCTAAGTTACCCTCCAACTACAATGTAGAGACCCTTGTCATGCAAGAGGAAGAAACTAAAAACTCCAAGTTGCAAAAACAAGTCCAAAGTATGCAAGAAAAAATTATTCAACTCATGAAGGATAAAGACAAACCCGCTATACAGTTCATGCTGGAAACCATTTGTCCATTCCTATTTGATAAGAGTCTATGCATGCCTCCTTTTCCTAAAGGAGTTGAGCTTCCCAAGAATGATAAATACATGGGTACCTCTAATCCCCAGGATCATTTGAGAGAGTTTTGTGCTCTCTCTATGGATTTCATACATGATCCAACCTACCTTACACATCTCTTCGCACGTAGTTTGGGAGGGTCAGCTATGGAGTGGTTCTCTAGACTACCAATTGGCATCAAAATTTTTGATGAAATTGCCAATTTGTTTCTACAAAACTATTCTCACAACATCTAACATCCGGTTCACATATGAGATCTTTGCAACTTGAAACAAAATTATGGGGAATCCTTCTTAACATTTCTCCAAATATGAAGACAACTTTATACAATATATTCTCACAAAATACCTGAATCTGAAAATTTGCACATCTTTCTGGACAATGTTCTCCCAACTTTGGATATCAAGTATAGCTGCAAGGTCCTTTAACCTTTGATGACATGATTAAGCAAGATGTGAGAATTGAGACGCTTATGGTTAAGAAAGGAGAATTGACCTTACACAAGGAAAATAAACAAGGGTCTTCCTCCTCAAGCAAAGATAAACCCAAATTTCCCAACAAGAACCAGAATGTTGTGAATGATGGAGTTGTAGACAATGTGACTCCCAAGCCTTCAAAGGCTACTTTTAATCTCACTACCACAATGCAGGTAGTCAAGCCCACTGAACAGTGGCAGAATCCAAATCGATTACTTTGCATTTTTCCAGCTCTAAACCTTAGGCTCCTAGACCCAAGCATGAATTCACTCCTTTAGGAGAACCTCTTGATGATGTCTACAAGACTCTCTTGGACAAACAACTGCTCACTCCACTAGATAATTCAAGACCTTATAGTCTGCAACCAAGACCCTCTTGGTGGAATGAATTTGCTTATTGTGATTTTCACCAAAACAAGGGTCATAAAATGGCTACTTGTCTTAAATTATGGCATAAAATCTAGGATCTCATCGATAGTGAGGTTATTGCTATGGGAGGTCACAACAAGAACTCAAATCACCAAGCTTTTAAAGACCCATTTCCTCCTCATGGTAAAGGTGAGTCATCCAAATGCAAAAATACTGATGCTAAGGTCAACTATACCTACACCAATAATGATAATGTCATTAATATGGTTGATCCTATTAATACTGAATGCTGTAACATTTTCATTCTCAAGGGAAGGGAAGATACTCCCAAGCCCAAAAATCCTTTCATCTTGCGATGGTCTATGCCTCAGTCCTCTAACAATAACAATCTCAAGTTAGTGCAAACGTTGTTACTCGATCTCATGCTAAGATCATTCTCAAAGGCCCTGAGCCTTCTACGTCTATACCAACACAACCTACAGACAAAGCTCCTGTTGGCTCTTCCAACAAGAATCCAAAATTAGGTTCCTCATCTAATACTTCCAATTACAGCATTCTAGATCACTTACAATGTACTAACGCTCAAATCATCATCTTCAAGCTATTGAAAATCTCCCCTGCTCATAGGGAGATTCTTGATAAAGCCCTCACCGAGGAAAATGTCCCAAAAGATCTCGATCTCAATCGGTTTCAATCCATGGTAGGTCACTTGACCTCCTCCCATTACTTATCTTTCTCTGAGGAAGTCAACCATTCTTTGAGTCACCCACACAACAACCCCTTGCACATTGAAGTCATGATTGGTCCAAAGCACATTCTCTGTGTTCTCATAGATAATGATGTTGGCCTCAACATTTTCTCTGCAAGCTTCCTTACTGAGTTAGGCTATGGCAAAGACTACATAGATTCCCACAAAAATATTACTATTAAGGCCTATGATGAAGAAGAAAAAAAATCTAAGGGGCTAGTTTTGTTACCAATTAGAGTCGGCCCTATTGAAAGAGATGTTATCTGTCAAGTGCTTGACATTCCTTTAACATACAATAATATGTTGGGAAGGACATGGATCCATGAAATGCAGGTTGTCCCTTCAACATACCATCAGTGCATTAAGTTCCCTTTCCAAGGATCTAAAGTGACTATAACTACTAATACACGCTATGATTGCAACACCCTCACAAAATCTGCTAACATCTTTGTGCCTACCAACAAAGAGTCTACTAAGTTCTTCGAGACTAAACTAAAGGAAATGGAAAAGGGTCTGACACTCAAGGAAACTGACATGGGAGGGTATCAGATTGAAATTTTTCTATCTATTACATCTCTTCCTTTGTCTCCGCGTTCTTTTGGGAGACCTTCTAAGAACACTAAACCTTCTACAGTTCCCCCTCAAACAAAATATGGTGGTACCTTTGTACAAGCCATGGTACCATTAGAAGAAGAAGCTGAAAATAGGACTATCAAAGCTTGGATCTATAAAGGAAAAGACACCTCTGAACAAACCACTACACCTTGTGACATAAAAATCCAATAGTATGGCAAGGGTCTGACTTTGATGCAACACTTTGGTTACAAAGGGAATGGTCCCATATGTGTGAATCATAAAGGATTGATTGCACCACTTGAAGCTATTGATCGATGAGCATGTGACTCTATAGGTATAGGCTTCAAGAAACTCACATTTCAATTGGGGATAATCAAGTTTGTACCTAAAGTAGATCAACAACCAACACCTAAAGATACATCTAAAACTAAAGATTCCAAAGATAGCTCTGACAAGGATTTCTTCCCTTGTCCCATTCCTCCAGATCTGGCAGCATTCCTTGCTAAGCCAGATGACTTTATACCATGTGTCAGTATAGTCAAGACTGATAGTAATTCTGATGAAACTACTCCACTTACTCCATTAACCTATGAGCAATGGAAAGAAATACAAACTATCAATCTAGGTCATCATGGCGATTTATACATACCACCACACTTCCAAGAGAAGTTATAACAGGAGCAAACTCAACCACTCCTCACTAAACAAGAAATAGACAATGCTACAAACACTAATGAAGCACCTATGCCAAACGGTGCTCATCTGACCATAGCAGAGTTTTGAGGTAGAACTCATCCCAATTGGGGGCAAAGAGTTGATTTCACCCATGTTCTTAATATGAAACCAAATGATGAGGACTCTCATGAATACAAGTTTGACAGTTTTTCAAGCACTCCCTTTGACATGGATATAGAAATAGTGGATGCATATGAAAACCTTCTCAAAGTAGGTGAAAGGTCAAATGAGTCCAATTTCATCAGTGTTAATGTGTTATCTACTATGGTCGCTAGGAGTCAAAGGAATTCAACTATACCTTTGGATGATATTTCTCTAGGTCTTGACTTTCTAGTCCATGCTTTTGATGATTATACCTTGAACACACTTGTACCCATCACTTCTCTTTCACTCTGCCATCTCAAGCTTATAGACTGGAACTATCCCTCCCCATCTAATGAAGTCCTTACATTCTAGAATGACTATGCTCTTTCCTATTACCTCAACACTGTTCAACCTGTAAATTCCTCCACTAGTGAAGAAAGTGTCAACATGACTAAGGCTGATATCAAGTATCTCAGTCACAAAATCAAAAGAAGAAAAAATAGGCACTTTGATGGTGAAAACCACATTGTGGCAGTGTTAGAGCCTTAAAAAGTCAAAATAAAAGACATATCCAAGGGTGAAAACCTCTCTGAGGCACCTAAGGATGAGATACTTGATACGCTTCCAAGTCATTTCCAGGAATGATCGTCTGTGATAATTGAACCAACTCAACCAGTCAACTTGGGTATAAAAGATGAACCTTAGATCATTCATTTGGCACAATCATTATCTGAGACAGAAAGAGAGGAATTAATTACATTCTTCCAGAGTAAAAAGATAAACTTTGCATGGAAATATTTAGATATGCTAGGATTAGATCCTAATCTAATCATGCACCACTTGTCGATTGCACCAGGCATCAAGCCTATCAAACAAAAGCTTCAAAAAATGAATCCACATGTGGCTCTACTTGTCAAAGATGAATTGGAAAAACTTCTTAAGGTAGTGTTTATCAGATAAATTAACTATGTAGAATGGATCTCTAACATTGTTCTAGTGTCAAAACATGACAAATCTATCCGAGTATGCACAGAATTCAGAGACTTAAATAAGGCATGTCCGAAGGATGATTTTTCATTACCCAATATTGATATGATTGTAGATATGAAAACATGATATGAAATGTACTCACTAATGCATAGTTTCTCTGGCTACAGCCAAATAAAGATTGCGCCAAAGGACCAAGAGAAAACTACTTTCACATGTGCATGGGGTACTTTCTATTGGAATGTCATGCCCTTTGGACTCAAAAATGCTGGTGCTAAATATTAGAGAGCTGTCGCCACCATATTTCAAGATATGATGCATATAGAAATGGAAGATTATGTTGATGACACTCTAGCTAAGAGCATGCAATGAGAGAAACACCTTGCGGATCTAGGTCCTCTACTAGATCGCATGGAACAGTTAAGTCTAAGGCTCAATCCTAAGAAATATGCATTCGACGTAACATCTGGAAAACTGCTTGGTTATATCATCTCTACAAAAGGCATCAAAGTGGATCCTAAGAAAGTTCAAGCTATCATGGAAATGCCACCACCAAAGAATATCGGACAAATGAGAGGACTTCAAGGCCCTTTTACAGTCTATCCAGTGCTTCATCTCACAACTGGCGGACAAGTCCCAAACATTCACTAAGACTTTACACAAGGCTATGAATTACCAATGGAACAAGGAATGTGATGAGGGGTTCACACAAATCAAACAATGTCATGTGAACCCGCCAATATTGATGCCTCCTATTCATGGGAAGTTGCTTATACTTTACATCTCTACTATGGATACATCACTGGGTGTCCTATTGGCCCAAGAAGAATAGAACAACAAAGAAAGGGCTATCTACTACATTAGTAGAACTCTAGTCTCATATGAAACAAACTATTATGTTATAGAGAAGGCTTGCCTCACAGTGGTATTTGCTTCACAAAAATTGTGACACTACATGTTGGCTCATACTACACGCCTTATTGCTAAGATTGATCCTCTAAAATATTTGCTTAGTAAAGCTACCCTCACAAGTAGACTAGCTAAATGGGTCATGCTTCTCAGTGAATTTGATATTGAGTATGTAAAAAGAAAATCCATCAAGGGGCAAGCGATTATAGATCAGTTGGTGGAAGTACCTCTAGTAGATCATCAACCATTGAACATTGAATTCCCAGATGAGTCCATATTACTTCTTACACATTGATCCTGGACTATGTTCTTTGATGGTTCATTTACCCAACAGGGGTCGGCTGGTGGGATTTTGTTCATCACATCTCAAAGGTACTCTTTACCAAAATCATACAATATGTTGTTTCCTTGTACAAACAACATTTCCGAGTATGAAGCCTTGATCAATGGTATGAAGATTTCCCTTGAGTGGCGAGTGGATGAGATCAATGTCCTTGGAGACTCACAATTAGTCATCAATCAAGTAAATGATATCTATCAGACAAAAGATGACAAGCTGGTGCCTTATAAACAGTTGGTTGATGACCTCAGAAAGTATTTTTTTCACATCACATTTCAACAGGTTCCAAGAGCTGACAATAAAGTAGTTGATGCCATAGCTACTCTTTCTTCCATGCTACAGATGCCAAAAAATGATTTCCAACTTGAATTCCTAGTGGAGACGTTGTGCCACACAACCTATGATTCCCTTGATTCCTAGATGATCTATTCTGTCATTGGACATGATCCATCCCGCTACCATCATATTTATTCCTACCTTCGTGACCAAATTGTTTTGGACACTTACACCCAGAATGAGAAACGTCACTTAATCCACAGTGCTTCATAGTTTGTCATCATCGCTAATGACTTGTATAGGCGTGGTCCAGACGGTACCCTTCTTAGGTGTTTAGAACCTGATGAATCCAAATGTGTGTTAGTAGAGGTACATGAAGGCATCTATGGGCCTCACTCTAACGATCTGACACTGGCCTATAAAATTATTAGAGTTGGTTACTATTGGCTAGATATGGAAAAACAAGCTACACATTTGGCTAAGTCTTGCAAACAGTGTCGACTACATGGTAATCTGATTCATTCTCCAGCCAACAAGTTTATTCCCTTCATTAATTTCTGGCCATTTCAACAATGGGCCTTTAATTTGGTGGGTCAGATTTATCCCTCATCCTCAAATGGACATAAGTTCATCATCAAAGCTATAGACTATTTTACCAAGTGGGTGGAAGTAGTCCCTCTCACCGTTTCCAATGGCAAATCAGTAGCTATGTTCATTCTCAACTACATCATCTACAGGTATGGTGTACCCTCAATAATAATCACTGATAATGGGGGGAAATTTAAAAACAAGGACATAGCTATGCTCTAATTTTAAAATTACTCAGCATTGGTCTTCCATCTATTATCCTCAGGGTAATGGACAGGTAGAAGCATCAAACAAGACAATCCTTAAAATACTGCATCGCACAGTTCAAAAATCTGGACGAGATTGGAATCTCCATATCAATCCAGCTCTCTGGGCATACATGACAAGCATAAGAACACCAACAGGGGCTATGCCCTATGCTTTGGTTTATGGATAAGATGCTATGTTATCAATTGAGGTTGAGATTCCTTCTCTATGAGTCTCTTTGAAAGGCCTCATTACTGATGATGATAATAGAATATCTTGACTACAAGAGCTAGAACTACTTGATGAACGTTGGCAAGTGGCATTTGATCACCTTAGAGCATATCAAAAAAGGATGTCCAAGAGCTATAACAAGAAGGTTGGACCAAGGGACTTCCAATTTGGTGACCTCATTCTGAGGGAGAACCCTAAGAATCAACAACATCGAGTCCAGAAGTTAAAATTTGAACCAAATTAGCTTGGTTCGTATGTAGTCACTACAGTGTTTGGGTCTGGTAGTTACCAAATTTCTACTACTAAAGGAGAGCAACTCGAAGATCCCATCAATGCTCTTCATCTGAAATGGTTCTACAGCTAAGAAATCTTCAGTGTGCTCATGTATATAGTAGAGTCCTAAAAAAATTCTAAAAATCTGAAAAAGTCCTGAAAAAATGATCATCTTAGTGAAAACCTAGCGATGGGCACTTTGATGTATCTCCAAAAAAAATTATATATTCCAAAAATTAAAAAAAATTAAAAAATTGAAAAATACAAAAGAAAAAGAGAAAAAGAAAAAAGGTGCCATTGATGAAAACCTGGTAAACAGGCATCATGGTAGAAAAAAAAGAATTTTTACCAAGAAGGTGAAAACCTGGTAAATAGGCGCCTCTCATTCCATATTTCTATATCTATCACAGCACCACTTGGCTTTATACATTTGCTTTCCTGCTTGCATTTGCTTTTTCACATGCTTTTAGTTCCTGTTAAGACACCAACTTACATGGATTGAAACTGGTCATACTCTCAGGGTAACCCTCCTAGTCTAGGGGGCACTATCCTATTCCCTTCTGGGATCTACTTCATGACAGTCACCAGTGGTTCTCACTGGGTCTGCCTACTGTCTCTTAGCTTATACTGAGTTCTTTCTCCTTGAGAATCTCTTCGCATCAGTCACCAGTGGTTCTCACTGCATCTTCCTACTGATGTCTAGCTAGTACTACAATCTCTTCACTTGAGAATCTCTCTTGTGTCAGTCACCAGTGGTTCTCATCGTGTCTGTCTACTGTTGTTGTACTATTGAGATTGCTCGCATCTGTTATAGTTGGAGTTATACTCAAATGCTCTATCTATCGATACTTATTCTTGACGATCCTTTTCTTTAGTTTGTACATACCTTTCGGTCACTTTCGTGACACTTTGGTTCCTTTGCAAACCCTAGTGACTTGAAACTGATTCAATGTCATATGCCTAGGGGCAACCAAATCTAGTTGTCCTCACAACATACATCAAGTCAGTCACCACTACTAGGGGCATGGGTCCCCTAATCTAATCACATCATTGGTTTCCACCCGAGTCAGTAATATTATCACTTCTCAAGGACAACTATCTACTGACACAAACTGGTGTTTCTCAACACCCCAATTCAAATAGTTTTTTTCAACACTATATTTGGACACATCTGTGTTTTTTTCAACACATATTGGATATCACAATGTAAACATCTATCAATAACAATCAACCATAATGCACTCACAAGCACAATGGTGTTTTTCAACACCCCTACATATACATATACGAAAACTTTGAAACTGGCTAAGCTATAATTGAATCTTTATTTGTATGTTGTCTATTCTCATGGATTTCATTGATATTTTCTTTGTCTACTGATTGTTGGTGTAGTCCCGTTGATCCGGCAACGTCCAATAAATAGGGTGTATGTGATAAGAGCTCCTGCATTAAGGTGGAAAAGCCTCACATCCCTCGATCTTGTTTATTTGTATGCCATGGTGAGGTCGGTACTATCTCCTTGATTTTTATTTCTCTATTTGTTTATGTAGCATCGCACTCATGGTTATCTTGGCTTTGCATGCCTCGATACTAGTGTACTCTTGCAACTTCAACTGGAAACAATGTTCAGGTCATCTTGGCTTTTGTGCCCTGGTTGCGGTGGTACTAGTAAGGATTGTATCAACTCTGATGTTCCAAAAATGCTCAATGATGATAATTATATGATGTGTCTCACAACCATGTCCTAGGAATTGCATCTAGCATAGGATTGCATTTTCATTCTAGACTTGCATTGTGGTAGCAATTCGATGTTCACTTCATTGCGTTCTCCTAGATTTGTACATTGGGGAGTTCTTCTTCAGAGTCCTAGTTTCATCACGAATACACAAGTGTTTGATCCTCACTCTCACTCTTCAAAAGTTTCTATGTCAACCACTCTGAATCCATTTTCATGATCGAAATTAAAATCTAACACTCCTATATCACTCAAAATCGCATTTTAAAATTTTTGGTACCGACGTGATTAGACACTTTTGTAGTCAACTTTCTAACATTTCTTTCTCATCAGAATCTTATCCTATCATAATTTTCTCAAATCTTTGACTCTTTTCATCAAAAGTCAACTCTAGTCAACCCTAGTCAAACTTGGTCAACCAGACCTCAAAATTGCTCAAAATTTATTCTGAATCTTCTAAATTCTTCCGTAATCTATTCTGAGTTCTTCTTGATCTCTGATTTGATATCTATCTACGATTTCTCACTCTTAATCATCATTATGACATGTCATCTTTCCATTTTTCTACTGAGGGGGCAGGATAATTACATCATTGAATCTATTCCAATCAATATGATCTGATATTCAAAAGCCCTCATTGCTAGCGGCATCTCATCACCTGGGGCATGTTCAATTTTTTTGTACTTCATAGTCAAAACTGGATACTCCACAATCACTAAGGGCATCTCTGTTCCTTACACCTCATCATCTATTAGGTATCGGGGCAATCTAACCTGGATCCTTAAGGATCAAGCTTCATTCTAGAGATGATTCTTGAAATCTCAATCTATTAAGTATCTGAGCAATCTAACTCAAATTATTGAGTATCAAGCTTCATTCTGGAGATGATTCTCAAAAATCTCATCTATTGGGAATTGAGGCAATCTAACCCTGACTCCTGAAAATCAAGCTCCATTCTAGAGATGATTCTGAAACTCGATCTAACCAATGTCTAGGAAATCTAACCTAGATATTGGGGGACTAAGCTTCATTCTGGAGATAGTCCTAAAAACCTCTATTGACTATCTTTATATGGATAGGTATTGGGGCAATCTAACCCTAACTCCTGAAGGTTGAGCCTCATTCTGGGGATAGTCTTTTGAAAGATATCAATATTTTAGGTATCTGAGAAATCTAACTTAGATCCCTGAGGATCAAGCTTCATTCTGGAGATGATTCTTGAAATCTTAATCTATTAGGTATCATGGCAATCTAACCTGCATCCCTGAGGATCAAGCTTCATTTTGGAGATGACCCTCGAAAAGTCTACTTGACCGGCATCTTGGCAATCTAACCTAGACTTTGGAGAGTTAAGATCTGTCCTGGAGATGGCTCTGAAATCTTCATCAATCAATCTTTGCATCATCAATTTTTTAAAATCTATTCTTCTGTGCTTCAGGCATCAGACTATTCTTTGAATCAACGCGCTGCTCGCACATCAATTCAAAGAGGGGAAAAATGTAACACCCCAAAATTGGCATCTTGCAACCCTAACCAATTGTGTTGCATTTTTCATTCTTTTGAATCATCAAAGTCCTATTGTACTAGGCAATTTTGAGTTTTGACTGACTCTACTCGACATAAGTGTCAAATGCAGAAAATCCTAAATTTGCATTAATCATATATTATATTTAATTCCTAAATATCTATTGGCTAAACAAACCCTATGATTGAATTAATTTAATTATAAAGTCCTAGCACTTTAATT
>MU224655.1:1474795-1491786 GCA_018584345.1 Thuja plicata | reverse complement strand
CATATGCTAGGATAATGGAATGAATCTAGTTTTTAATTTTTGTTCATCTTACACATCAATCTTAGTGTAGCTTTTGCATACATTACATCATTTGTGATGGCTTTGAGACAAGTTCCTCATACTTGTTCTTGAAGCTCTTCACTCTCTTAGTTTGCATTTTTAATCTATAGTGGGATTAAGTTATTGTGTTGGGAGAGCACACCCACAATAATCTCTAAGAGCAAATCAACAAGGCATTGGGTGCCCTTGTTCAACTCATCGGAGGTTGTGGTGAAAGTCTTTATTTTGGATTTCATTTTAAACATGCTAACTCTTTGAATCTTTTTTCTAATGGCTAATCTTGATGTTTGCATGTTTTAGTGTTGTCCCTTGCAGGTATACTTTTATCACATACAAAAGGAAGTGGTGCATTTTTACCTAAGGGTATAAGTGAGGTTTCACTTGTCATTTTTACATTTACCATGAACAAACTACCCTAAGTGAATTAAGAATGATTAAGTGCGATGTGTGAAGATTACCAGTGAGCTAAGTGTGTTTTCTTTGAGTGTTTAGCAGTTGTTGTTTGAGCTTAAGCATGCTTTTGTTATCCTATAGGGTTTTCGGTGTTCATGGTCTGTGAAGCTTCTTGTTTGCAGAGCACCTCCCATGCCCTTCCTCCTACATTTTTCCTGGTGTTTAAGATAGGCCCTTCTAGTTCTCTCTTTCTCTTCTTTGTTTGTTTTGAGTTTTCTTTTTTCTTTGCTTGCCTTCTGCTTCCTATTTTTTCATCGTCGCCTCTTGTTGGTGGGAGGGCTTTGCAAGAAGGTTGTCCACCTTCTGTGTCATATATTTTTCCGTACATTTATAAATCTTTGTGGTTTTCTGTATATCTATGTACATAATTGTAGCTTGGAATAAATTAATTGTAAATTGTTGTAAATTCTATAAATGGTTGTAAATTCTTGTTAGTTGTTAGTAGTCTGTAGGTTAGTTAGTGTTTTCTACTATAAATTTGTCATCCTTCAGTTTCTTGTGTAAATTTGGTTACTTAGTGTCTCTTTGTACATTAGTTTGTGTATTTTTTCAAGTCTGACCCATCCTGTGGTGAGATCGTCGTGCTCTCCACGTTGTTGAACCCAAATTTTTAGCTCACCCACCTGGTTTCCACCTAGTTTGAACTGGACACCTCGCTTATTCAAGCCATGGTTTTTTTCTCTCTCCTCTATCATTTCAGCATTGATGGCAGGATTAAATTCCCCCATGTATGGGCATTTAAAATTGTCCCAAGTGGCATTCATTCCATATGTGTCAAGAAATCTATCACCATTAAGTGCCATTACAATGTTTATTGCATGACCATGCGACAACCCATGTTAGCCCTGTACGGCTCACTACCTGGTCATTTCAATAACAGTTAGTTTCTCTAGACTCCACATTCCATGCAATCCCATGACCTTCATCACATTGTTGCATAGACCAAAAATCCCATGGAATCCTTGGGTGTTGGTTAAATCCAAAGTGAGTTATTATTTATTACATTTTCTAGATTTGATACAAGCTAACATCTTTTTGAATAGGTATGAAATGGTGATGAAACACCCGAAACCCAGAACTTGGTTTTATTTAATAACTTGTATTGACAGTTGTCTAGTTGTGCAGGCTATCAACAAATTCAACAATCAATATGTCTGAAGTAGCCTCTCCTCCTGAAAGTTTGAAACTTCCAACCACATCAACAAGAGTGGCCACCAAGTCAATGGTTGAGAGGGAACTGGAAAAACTCCCGCTCACATCCAAATATCCAAAGGATGGTGCCCTCATAGGATCCAAGGTGGATTCTAAGCTGCAGCTAGTCACTGACACTAAGGTCAGACCCTGGGCCAGATTATAAGGCATAATCATAAAAATGTTTGCCCAGTGTTCTGCCAAAGATAATATGGCTAAGAACGTGGCCACCTCTGATATCATCAAAGCTTCCTTATTTCCTTACTCTATGCAGGCCCCAGAGTTGATCCTAACTCTAGACAAACACTACAACACCACCATCCGGGCTATGATACTTACTTCTACCCTTCCAATGGGCTATCCAACGCCCTTAGTATCTTTGGACACTGCTACATTTTCTTTGGGGATGGGAATCCCCTAGTTCTCCAATTCAATTTTCATCTCTCGCACCACCTCACTGCAGTTGTAGCTCGCCTGCCAACACCTCAACAACCACTGGCTAAAAACACCAAGGAAGAACTACAAGAAGATGAAGTTAGAGATCCCTCGAGAAGATTTAAAAGAAATCATTCAAGTAGGGATCATCTTCTTATGTTGGGTCTTCAAAGAATCTCATGCCCAAGATTTCTAAACCTGGATGTACTACTTCTTATACGACATCTCCACCAATGGGCAAAATTGTGACTGGGCAACAATTGTTGCCAATCATGTAGACTTTCAGTTGAACAATGTCATCCAGAATTAGAAGTTCTACATGAATTCCTATGTGTTATGGGCACTGGCATAGAAAACACCTATAATTTAGGGTTTAGTTACAGTGGGTGTACTTGGGACCAGGCCTGGCTAGAGTGCCCCATGGGACCATTTTCCACAGATTCAATGGGAAGCCACCTTCCCCAATTTTTTCCTAGTAAATGACACTTTCATTTACTTCAAAAATTTTATCCCATCTTGGGATGCCGATTACTGACTATCAAAGGAGGCTATGGCCTTGGTGAGTATATACGACAATTATTTCATTTAGTTTCATCAACATTCTTACATTCGGGTGACTGGTTTTTCTGGCAAGCCCTACCTACTCCCCAAGCATTGTGGGGATAGGATTATTCTTTTAGAGTTCTAGAGGAAAATCCTAGAAATTCACACATTCTATGGAGTGAAGAAGGTTACCTCCATCCCATTCCTGATCATTTGCAAGAATTATTCTTGTAGCGGCCAAAGAGGCTGATAATTAGTTGAAGAGTCTGGAACTGGCCGAGTTCCACCTGGAAAGGAACAATTTTGACCCACTCGGCAAGATAAGCACAACATTTCCCTGGGCGTCCACACCCCACAAGCCTCACATGAAGGATTTATGGGCAGATTGCCAAGATTAATTTGACATCTAGGAGCAGAGGTACTCAAGGATGACCAAAGGAATGATGAAGAGCCTTGGCCTTCAGACCTTTCTAGAATATTTTTCAGATATCGGGCCCTTGGAGGATCCATATTACAAGCTATAGGGGATCGAGAAGATGGATCTTCCTATGGTGGATTGGGACACCCTGGAGACTTTAACCATTGAGGATGTCACCCAGGGCATTGTGCAGTGCAGTCATGAGTATTTTGCACAAGTGTGCAAGAAAATAACCCGCTAGGTCCAATTTTGTAGGGGGTCCTCTTAAGCCTCTAGAGAAACTAGGCCAAGCAGAGACAACGGGAAAGAAAATGAAGGTGCCCCAGCCCAGGTTACACCCCCAGCTCCACTCCCTATTTTGGAGCAAATTCACACTCAGCTTGAGGCATCCCGCCAGCTGAGTGAAACATTGAGTACCCAGCTTTCTCTTAGCCTTCTCGTTACTCTGATGGGATCTACCCTCCTGACAGCATTTCTGTCACTTGCAGCTTTAATGAGCTAGGTGGGGAATATAGAGGATGAGAATGAGGATATCATGGATGTCAAAGTCCTGCTGCAGATCAGAAGAAAGAATCCAAGGGTGGATAACCCTCCACCAAGCACAGATGTAAGCCCCAAGAAATTGGGAAACATTCCTATGGAGGTTATCCCTTCCATCCCTAAAGTAGAGGATTTACCAGAGGCTTCCTCCCCTCCCCACAATAATTTTGACAAAATCTTCCACACCGAAGATCTTGTAAATCTATATGAAGATGTCAAGAGAGCAGCAGAAGAGATCGCTGCGTAAGAGGCATAAAATATCCTCAGGGAGGGAGAAATGCAACAAAAGGAAATCGCTCCCAAAGATGAATTCTAGGAGTAGGAGAAGGAACAAGAAAAATAACAATAGTTGGTAAATATACCTGCTATAGAACAAACACTGGTCCCGAGGACCGAGACATAGGGAAGGCAAGAACAAGATGAGTATCCAAGAATGGTTGGGGAAATCAAACCTTCAGGAGCAATCGTAACACCAATTGTCATGCTTTGAATGCCTCAAGTTAATCTGGGCAATCAACTACCCTAGAACTTGACATTCAGCTAGGTGGTCTTCACAGCCCAACATCTAGGTCCGGGCCAGACACCTTCACCCCCTCCAGAAGATGTTCCTTTAGAGGAGAATGTCTCGGCAGATAATGCTAAGGGAAATCAGCAACAACAAGACATGGTGAAGAACCCCAGAGATATGGATACCAATGTTACAAGTGTCAAGGAAGATGGGATCTAAAACCACAGATGAGAATGCCACTAAGGTGAGAGACACAGGGAATTCAGGGAAACAACAAAAGGAGTCCACAGAGACCATAGATGCTGGAGAAGAGCAGCCAACTCTTGAGGAAAACCCTAGTACCCAGGACCTAGCCATAAGACCACCCCCACCACCTCAATCGATGGTAGATTTAAGGAAAAGGAAGGCCCCAGCAATAGTGAGAGTTCCCCTCTCCTTGGCTAAAATGATGGCCCATAATCAAGAGGCTCAGAAGCCTAAGAAGGCCTAGACCATCCATACCCTCTGGACTGGTCGGGGAGGAAGTATAGTCGCAGTAGTGGCAACACCTCCCCTAGATGTAGAAGCGACAGCCATAAGAGCCAAAGAATACATAGTTACAGAATTTCCTCTGGGAAGGAGAGATAAACAGTGCGAATTGAACCTGTTAAAGGAGGCAAGCTGGGCAATTAAGGCCCGATATGACAAGCAAGCCCAAAAACTAAAGGAGGAAAGAGAAAAGAATGTAAATATCTTTGGGATTCTAATAGAATTAACACACCCACTGGCCAAGATCCATCTAGAAGCCTCTACATCCAGAACACCACTCCCATTGGGTGATATTAATACTTTAAGGGCCATGAACAAGAAAGCACAAGCTGTGGATGGGTGGGTCACTGAGCAAATCATATCCATAAGGTAGTTCCTGGCAGTGACACTCCTAGACCTCTATAAGGCTAACAATATTTTGGGCTAGGTGAATGGTGTCGTCTTCCTATGGGACAAAGAAATGGAGAAGTATGAAGAGTAGAGGTCTGAATTAGAGAAATCATGAACTTCGAGGAGGAAATTATCATAGAAACAAGAATTTTGGGAGATGAACCCTTTGGGTTCCTTTGGGCCAAGCACTCCAAAATTGGCCTCAAAATTGAGGTGAGAAAGCAACTGGTAGTGGCCCTAAAGAGTAGAATCCCGACAGTCCAGATTCTTTAAATTCATATATGGCTTTTGTGACAAGGGTTTCACAAGTCGATCTATTCACCACCGGGACTTGTGCTGCGGAAGATTTTGTATTAAGTAAATTTGATGAGTTGATGGAGTCTCGGTACCAGTTCATCTGAGATTTTGATGAAGGGAAAATGTCATGACTAACTAAGATGATTCTCTGGGCTCATGATGCAGTGAAAGTGGTTGCAGAATTCATGGAGGGGGCTAGTGATGTTGATGAATAGTTTGGGGTTGTCAACGACCAATGGGACTGCGTCAAGGACGTAGATGAGGAAGGAATTGGTCAGATTTTGGAGGCCTTCAAATAGAACAAGGAACAATAAATTTCTCTAGACTCCATAGATTTTCACCTATAGGGTACAATTTTTAAAATTCATTATTCTTTGAGTGTAAGCTCCCGGACTTCAGAATTATGGGTCCAAATTTTTGTATTCATTCATAGTGATCTTCGTCCAGGTTTCCTGAAGCTGACCGATCACTGTCAAGAAGTTAATAAGGGTTAGAAGGTAGACGATCCAGATAAGGTATGTCATGAAAAAGAGATTTTTTTGACAGGTGATTCTCATGAGGTGCCACTATCGCATTAATTACCTAGTGCACATCAAAGACAGGGAGCCTCAATTTGCATTTATGTGGCATGTAGCCTTAGTTACCAGGACAATCATATTTCCCCTATAACTACCTCAGCACTCTTCTCTATGCTAATTCTTCCATATTTCTCCTCTTATCTTCTTCTTCTATCTTGTCAGACCTCTACACATCCCGAGGTGACTGTAAGTGGTGTAAGTAGTACCAGCCACAAGATAATGTATTATATTTGGTAAGTGTATAGATAAATTAGGTTAGTTTTAGGTCAAACAATGTGTATAAATAAGAAGTCTGACGCCATAACAAGGGTCAGCAAAATTGATGATTTTATAGTCCAGCAAGTAATAAAAGCATAGTATTTCATTTTCAGTTGTTTTCAGGAGCTAAATGCCCAATTATTCCTAGTTGTTGAGAATGCTCCCATGGAGCCATGAGTGTACTCGTCAGTGATGCTGGAACTATTTGAGTTGATGAAGAAGGAAGGACATCTTGTAGCTATTTTTTATGTGTTGTTCCAATCTCTGGAGTTAACAAACATCTTTAGTGTAGTATGTTTTCTTATGTCCTTTTCTCCTGTGTTTTAGTTTAGATTAATGATCTTGTCTCCCCTTGCTAGGTAATGCATGTGAATCGTTGGTGCTTTATGTATTGTTAGAATAGTTCCAAAGGATAACTGAGAGGGGGGGTGAATCAGTTATCAATAAATTTAATTCTTTTTCTTCTTTAACTTTAGAATACAACAAAGTAAATGCTTAATCAGATAACACAGTACACAACACACAATTCGATTACGAGGAAACCAAATGGTAAAAACCCCGGTGGGAATTAGCACCCACAATGAACTATACTTGTTTATAGTAATCCTTGTTAGAAGATATCTCAACCCTATTAGGAGTTGTACTTTACAATACAATAAGTATAGTGACCTGGTTAAGGGTCAGACCCTGTTAGGAGTCTTTTACAAATAACCCTATTAGGGGTGGTGGACTCACTGTCCAAAAGCTCACTGCTTGATGGTGAAGGCTACAACCTTCTGTATAACAGATATGCACTATATCTAATGATGAGCTATAGAGTAGAACTTCTATCTTGATCAGTTCCAGTGTATTACAATATTTCACTTCTTCTTCACATAGACTCTTGATGAATGAACCAACTCTGATAATCTTCTCTGTACATCTTTCTTCTCTTTTCATATCATTCACACTTAGTGTGTCACATTTGACTTTCTATAAGTATCTTCCTCAAAGTATGAGATCATGGGACCTGTAAGACAACTCTTCATAACATCCTTATTGGCTCTACTAAGAACGCAAGCATTATTACAACCGCGCAAGTATAAACTGAATAGGCATGATGCTTCACTAAGTCAGCCTCACCAAATTAACTCTAACTTTGAAATCTTCTTGAAACACATTTGGCACATTTAGATTAATATCATCAACTCATAACTAATCATAAATATACACAATCATATACAGAAGATAGGTGCAACTCAAGAAATACGTTATATACATCGGCCCTAAACAAATACTCTTCCAAAACTATAACTGCCAATAACAGAATTACATAACTTGACTGAAACATCATATCAGGATCTGCGTGTATGAACATAACATAATAAACATGTCAACAACATGTATCTATTCATGCAATTCTTCATATCATCATTCTGATAAGTACATACAGAATTACTATTGTATATTATATGTTGTCATCAATGACAAACATACAATCAATCAACTTCTCAGAATCAAATCTCCAAAAATCTCCCCCTTTGACATTCATGGAAACATATGATATCAAAAACATCCTCTATTCATGGTGTCCTCTTTCTTTTACAATCTTCTCAATATCCTCATCAAAGATTTCTCTAAATTGTTACAGTTCCTCTGACTGTGTTTTTTTTTCCATGTATATACTCCCCCAGAGTATATTCTCCCCCTTAGTATGTACTCCCCTTTAGTATATACTCCCCCTTTGACATCAATGGAAAAGGGTGCCATAGATCTTTAGGTATAGGTACTACTCCAGAAGTAGATTAGTCAACCATTCATCAGTCACTTAATGACTGATGTTCTTGCTGCTTCTTCTAAACAGACTCAGGAGAGGGAATTACTCCCAACTTCTCCCTGAGATACTCAAAAGTATCCTTTGATAAAGGCTTTGTGAAAATATCTGCCAACTATTCTTTGGTGTTCACATAGTCTAGTTTAACTTCTTTGTCTACAACCTTTCTCTTAAGAAATGGTACTTGATCACTATGTTTTTTGTCTTTGCATGCATCACAGGGTTCTTAGACATGTTCATAGTGCTAGTATTATCATAGTGAATAACAATAGGATAATCAACCTAAATGCCAAAATATTTAACCATCTACTTGATCCAAACCATGGTTGAACAATTTAGTGCTATTGCAACATATTCAGCTTCTGTTGTTGACTAAGAAATACAGTTCTGCTTCTTGCTTATCCAAGAAACCAACCTGTCTCAAAGAAATACTGCTCCTCCTGGAGTGCTTTTCCTATCATCAATACATCTTGCCTAATCTGCATCTGTATACACATGAAGTTTTACATTCTTTGATTTAGAATACCATAAACCATAGTCTATCATTCCATTTAGATATCTGAATATCCTCTTAATTGCCATTAAGTGATTCTTCTTGGGTTCAGCTGCAAATCTTCCAACAATGCCAACTGCATTAGATATATCAGGTCTAGATTGAGTTAGATAAATGAGTTTACCAATCATAGATTTATACAATGTTTTATCAACTGCTATGGAATCATCATCTTTTTAAAGCTTGCTTCCTATTATCATGGGAGTGCATACTGGCTTACAATCTTCCATCTGGAAGGTCTTCAATATTTTCTTCACATATTTTGACTGATTAATGAATATACCTTTATCTGTTTGTTTTACATTCAGTCCCAAAAAGTATTTTATAGGACCAATCATACTCATTTCAAATTCATTCTGCATTTTTTTTGCAAATGTTGTACTGAGCTTGTCATTACCTCCAAAGATAATGTCATCAACAAATATGGAAACTAATAGTAATCCATCAGGTGTCTCCCTTGTGAATAGTTATAATCTGCTGCTCCTTTCTTGAATCCAATCTTGGTAAGATAACCATCAAGTCTCTCATACCAAGCTCTTGGGGCCTGTCTAAGATCATAGAGTGCTTTCTTCAATTTGCATACCATGTCTGGTTCATCTGAAAGATTAAATCCTTCAGGTTGTTCTATGTAGACTTCCCCATTCAAGTCACCATTCAGAAAAGCCGATTTTACATCCATTTGATAAACTTTAAAGTCTTTTAATGTTGCATATGCCAAAAGCAATTGAATGGCTTCTAGTCTGCTCAGAGGGGAAAATGTATCAGTGTAGTCTATTCCTTCTCTCTATGCATATCCTTTACATAGAAATCTTGCTTTGTTTCTTACTATTATACCATCTTCATTCATCTTGTTTCTGAATACCCACTTTGTTCCAATCACATTTTTGTCACTAGGTCTAGGGACCAATTCCCATGTATCATTTTTAATTATCTAATCTAATTCTTATTTCATTGCATTCTTCCAATTAGAATCATTACAAGCATCTTCAACACTTAAAGGTTCAATCTGTAAAAGTAAACATACCTCTTCATCCATTGCTAGAACTTTTGCTTTTGATCTGGTCAAAACACTACTGCTCTGATCTCCAATGATGTCATCTTTAGAGTGGTATCTAGATGTGAATTGGGGAACCTTAGGTGTATCTTCTTCTACTATAATCTATGATTCTTCTTTGCTTGATTCAGGGTCATTGCATGAGACATCAATGCAATCAAGCATTTCTTCAATAACAGTATCTTTGCTACTAGGTTTGGGTTCATCTTCAATCATAGGTGCATATTCATAGTACCTCTCTTGAAACATAAACTTTTCTTCAATCTTAACATGCGTGCTTTCAATTATCTTCTTTAATCTCAAATTGAAACATCTATATGCTTTGCTTTTAGTAGAATAACCAAGGAAAATATCTTCATCACTTCTAGCATCAAAATTACCAACACCATCATCTCTTTTGATGTAGCACTTTCTGCCAAAGATTTTGAAATACTTTACTGTAGGTACATTTCCAAACCAAAGTTCATAGGGTGTCTTATCTACGCCTAGCCTCAATTGAGTTCTATTGATCGCATATACTGTTGTGTTCATTACATCTCTCCAATAGGTGTGCACAAATTTTCCTTCAATCATCATAGTGCATGCTATATCAAGTATGATCATGTTCCTCCTTTCTGCAATCCCATTTTGCTAAGGGGTTTTAGGTGCACTCAACTACCTTTTAATACCATATTCTTCACAATAATCATAAAAATGATCAGAGGTGAACTCTCCTTCTCTATCTGATCTTTGACATTTCAGTTTTAATCCAGATTCATTCTCAACTTTAGCTTTGAATATTTTAAACTTCTCAAAGGCTTCAGACTTCTACTTTAAGAACGCAACCCACATCATCCTAGAAAAATCATCAAAAAACAAAATGAAATACCTTTCTCTTTAGTATGATCTTGTTTGGGTAGGACCACACAAATCTGTATGCACTAGGTCCAATTTGTTCTTAGCTGAGTTCTGCTTGCTTCTGAAGGAACTCCTTACATGCTTACCCATAATGCATTCCCTGCATATTGTGTCAACTGGTCTTGCAATACTTGGTAGGTCTCTAACTGCCTTGACATTACTGATCTTTACTATGTTATCAAAATTGATATGACAAAGTCACTTGTGCCATAACCAACTGTCATCCACCTTTGCAACAAAACAAATTACATTGAAATTGAGCTGAAAAATATTACCTTTTGTTTTGGAGCCTGATGCAATCATGTCTCCATCCTTGTTTTTAATGATGCATTTGTTTTCTTTGAACTCCAAATGATAACCTTTGTCAAGTAGTTGTCCAACACTCAGCAAGTTATGATGTAATCCATCAACATATATAACATCATCTATTTTGTTCTTTCCATCCAAAGTGATAGAACCTATGCCTATGATGGGTTTAGGAGTGTTATCTCCAAATCTAACCATACCACCTTTGTATTTGTCTAATGGAACAAATCTATCTTTGTCACTTGTCATATGATGGGAGCATCCACTGTCAATGATCTAATCAATTCTGATGTCTGCTTTGAAAATTAAGGCTAACTCTTGTTCTTTCTTTTCATCTTCAATGTCCATTTCCTCAAGCAACCTTTCCATGTCTCTAAGGGAAATGAATCCAATTTCATCTTCTCCTGAATCTTCATGAGTTACACCTTCTTCAGCATGATAACATTCCTTCTTATATTTGGGTTTGTAATCAGATCTAAACTTCTTGACTCTTGTGGGACACTTAGATGCAAAGTGACCAATCTTGTTACATGAAAAACATTTGAATGGAAGTTGTCCTTCATATTTTCCTTTACCTTTATTTTCTCTTCTAGAAATCATAGCAATTATTTCTTCTAGTTCTTCATCAACTTCTTCTTTCTCATTATGACTGGAGATGTGTAAGGATTTCTTACCATGGACTGAGGCTTTGAAAGCTGTTGCACTTTTAGGTTTAGTCTTCAATCTTGATATCTCAAATGCAGAGATTTTGCTGATCAAAGTCTCTCTCTTGAAGTCTTGTGAGAATTGCATGGTTTCCTCTAGAATACTTATCTAGTTTTCATAGTCTGATGTTAAAGTAGTTAGCAACTTGTCCATTATGTCTTCTTCTGATATTTCTTCACCATTGTTCCTGATTCTAGAGACTGCTTCATTTATCCTCTGATTGTAAGATCTAATGTTCTCTTCAGGTAACATCTCAAGACTATTGTATTTCTTTTTCCATGTCTTCCTGCATGCATTCTTTTCTTAAATATCTCCTTCAAACATATCTTCTAAATACTTCCATATGGTATATGCTCTGTCAATTTTCTTGATCTCAAAAAATTCACTGTCAGATTAGGTGTTGATTAGGGCTTCTTTAGCAATTGCATTATTGGTAAATATATCCTTTTGTCTGTTAGTAGCATCATCCTTTGCAAGGTCTTTTAGAGATGGAATTACAACTTCTTGTCTAGAAATTTCAAAGATCTCAAAGCCAACACACTGTAGATGTGTTATCATTTTTTTTTCCAGTCCAGATAATTTTCTCCATCGAACTTAGGCTTTCTTTTCTGAAGTAAGACATCTGATCTACCTTAAGCTGTTAGGCTTCTTCTCCAATGAACTTGGCTCTGATACCAATTTTTAGAATAGTCCCAAAGGATAACTAAGAGGGGGGGTGAATCAGTTATCAATAACTTTAATTCTTTTTCTTCTTTAACTTTAGATTACAACAAAGTAAATGCTTAATTAGATAACACAGTACACAAAACACAATTTTATTATGGGGAAACCAAATGGTAAAAACCCCGATGGGAATTAGCACCCACAATGAACTATACTTTTTTATAGTAATCCCTGTTACAAGATATCTCAACCCTGTTAGGAGTTGTACTTTACAATGCAATAAGTATTGTGACCTGCTTAAGGGTCGGACCCTGTTAGGAGTCTTTTACAAATAACCCTGTTAGGGGTGGTGGACTCACTGTCCAAAAGCTCACTGCTTGATGGTGAAGGCTACAACCTTCTGTATAACAGATATGCACTATATCTAATGATGAACTATAGAGTAGACCTGCTGTCTTGATCAGTTCCAGTGTATTACAATATTTCACTTCTTCTTCACATAGACTCTTGATGAATGAACCAACTTTGATAATCTGCTCTGTACATCTTTCTTCTCTTTTCATATCATTCACACTTAGCATGTCACATTTGACTTGCTATAATTATCTTCATCAAAGTATGAGATCATGGGACCTGTAAGACAACTCTTCATAACATCCTTGTCGGCTCTACTAAGCACGCAAGCATTATTACAACCGCACAAGTATAAACTGAATAGACGCGACGCTTCACTAAGTCAGCCTCACCAAATTAACTCTAACTTTGCAATCTTCTTGAAACATGTTTGGTGCCTTTAGATTAATATCATCAACTCATAACTAATCATGAATATACACATGCATATACTGAAGATAGGTACAACTCAAGAAATACGTTATATATGTCGGCCCTAAACAGATACTCTTCTAGAACTGTAAATGCAATAACAGAATTATATAACTTGACTGAAACATCATATCAAGATCTGCATGTATGAACATAACATAATAAACATGTCAACAACATGTATCTATCCATGCAACTCTTCATATCATCATTTTGATAAGTACATATAGAATTACTACTGTGTATTATATGTTGTCATCAATGACAAACATACAATCAATCAACTGCTCAGAATCAAATCTCCAACATGTATTTGGTATTTAGTGTAGTTTCTTGCATTGGAGCTTTGTTTGATGTTTGAATATATATTGCGTAACTGTAGGTAGAAACATATATCTAACCTTGATCAATCTTTTGCAATTTATTTATTAAGTCTGAATGCTTGCATGAAACCCCATCCCATTTGAAATCCCTGAGAAGATGAGTAAAAACCAGCTATCCCCTCACACAATAGTCACCTTCCCAACTTAGCTCCCCTGCACCGTTGAGACTTGACTACCAGGTGTTTGGAGGCTACGAGAATTCATTCTCTGGTAAACATCTTCAGGCAGAGTTGGATGGTACCCCGGTATCCGATGACAACTTACCTCTGTTGGAGGAGCCGGTCACAAACTCCTGTCAACACTACATACCATGTTTCTCTTGTCTGGATAAAAAAACCCTTCTTGTTGTTCAATGTATACCTCTTCTTCCAGTATTATGTTTAGGAATGCACATTTGACATCCATCTGGTATTGTAAGACCAGAAAAGATACTACAAAGCATATTTAGGTAACCACAAACCCTAAACAATATCCTACCCTAACTAATCTAACATTAAAACCATTTGAAAAAAGAGTTGAAACATATGAAAAATAACACAAACAAACTCCCTTTAAATTTAGTTCTAATGCTCTCCTTTCTTCTCCATAGAAGTTGATATGTTTCTCTTTGAAAAACACAATTGCACGAAGAACTTGAAAGATTTAATTGATAATGAGGATTACTAGGAGAAATTGGTTCTTGAGGTTCTCAAAAATCTTTTGGTTCCACCTTGAATGATAGAAATACATCCACTTTATAGAAAATGAGATACAATCTGGTGAGATTGCACAAAATCTTTGCATAAATGCATATTTTGGTTGGTGAGATGCTTGGAAGCATGCAATAGAGGAGATGAAATGAGAAGATATTGGAGGATATTGAAGATATTGAAGAAGCACCTTAATAGGGATGTGAATCCTCAATTAAGGGATATGGAAATTTGGTGAGATTAGGAGGATATTAATTCAATTAATAAATTAATATTCCTCACAAATCTAAATTAGATTTATGAAATTACAAAATCTCATAAATTGAAATTAGCTAATTAATTAATTATTGGAGACTTAGGGAAAAGGGGAATAAAATAAAGTTTATTTATTTATTCAATTAGGACTTAGGATAAACTATGGGTTATTCATCCAAAGGGGGAAATTAGTGGGTTATAGGTCAAATTGAAGGTGTTGATGTCAAATTGAAATGATTTTGATAATATTGATAAGGTTTAGGATCAATTCTGAGGGTTCTGAAATAGTTTAGGAAATCACGAGGCATCGATGGGCTTTGACAATGTGCACGCATAATGATGATTGGAAATGATTGAAAAGTGCCAATAAACTTTGATGGCATCGTAAGATTGAAATTGAAATGAGGAAACATCAAAAATCTTTAACAATGTTCCCAAAATGATAATCAGAAATAGTATTGACAATAATGAACAACACTATTGAATTGATATTGATAGATTGATAGCGATAACACTGATGATCTTGGAAAATGTTATCAAATAGCTGATTAAGGGGATACAAAGCATCAATGATCTTGGACAATGCTCCTGAAATGATGACAAGATTTATTGAATTGAAATAGGGTTTGATTGATTGGTTTGAAATTGAGTTAATTAGGCATCGGTGATCTTGGGCAATTCCCCAAAATGGTCAGAATGAGTCCAGACAATTCTGTAAGTGATTAGGAATATAATAGAATGGGTTTGAATTGATTTAGGAAGCATTGGAATGGTTTAGGATCGAATAGGATTGAATAGGATTGGTTTAGGGTTATCAGAAATGATTAGGAAAAAAATTGATTTGATAAAGAGATTAGAAATGTTAGTAATTGATGACATGGACGAATGACACAATATTAGTGAATGGTAAAGATAAAACACACAATATAGAAGACATGTTTAAAAGCGGGCATAGGCAATGAACCATTTTTAGGTGTCTACATTTTTCCCCTCTTATTATGAGTGTTGGCTCAAAGAAAAATACAAGATTATGAGACAATTTTTTTGAAAAGAAAGATGATTGCTAGGATTGACAGAAGAAATGTTAGCAGAAGGCAAAAATTAGATGAAGAAATGTTAGTAGAAATATGTTGGCTTTCAAAAGTGCAATTGTGTTATAAGAGCTTATTTTGATATTGCAAAAGCAGATGCGGTGCATCCTTACACAAAAGCCAGAGCAATAAAGTTGTCCTTTTTGCATAAACAAACATGATGCAGACAGAGGATGATCTTCTCTGTCCTGAAAGCATGTAGCAAACATGCCCCAGAATTTCATGAGATCATCAAACAGGCAGAAAAAAAAAAGATAAAGCGAAAGCAACTGGTCATGAACCATCCTGGCTACTCTCATAAGATCAGATAATATCATCGAGTAGCATAGGAACATGAGAAAAAAAAATACTCACGAAAACAATGTGAGCGAACAACCATTTTGATCTTTTGTTACTTGCATTAAATGTTCGTTGATTGATAGCTTAGCTTGTAAATTGATTGATTTGATAATTGATTGATAGCTTGGATAGATTGATTGATAGCAAAGGTTGAAAGATTGGATTGTCCAACCAGATTGAATGTTGAGTCACAATGATTTAGATCACATATGATTTCATTAAGCACAGATTGATGATTCTGCCACTGATGTCAGAAAACATGATGTTCGATTTGCAAAAGGAAGACAAGTATATACAAATTTATTCCAGATTTTTGAAGGGATTTTTGCAATTTTTAGGATTTTTGAAATATTTGAATTTTTTTGTGATGAACTTTTTTTCAGGAATTTTTAGGATTTTTAGGATTTTTTCAGCATCATATTTGATTTTTAGCTATTTTTTCAGCAATTTTTTTATTTTTAGCAATTTTTTCAGGTTTTTTTTCTCGATCGGTAAAAGGCCAAGGCCAAATATTTTATTAATTTAAAAATTTAGTACAAAAATCTCCATTCAATGCGGGCACTGGTAGCAAAGAATGGAGAAGAAAACCTCCAGTCTAGCCTGGGACCTAAGTCCAGATTATGAAAGTATACAGAAGCAGACATGAGGGCATTCCCTCATTTACAAGAAATGATGAAGGCATACCTTCATTCACAGAATATCATAGTATTTAGAATAAACAATAAACATTAAGTATAGAAATCTCATTCTTGGAAATATAATGCTTGCTCCATCCTGTAGTCGTATATGTATCCCGAGAGGTAGTATCCCGTAAGGTTCAAGATATCTGTATCCTAGTTTAGTTTTGGTATTCCTGCAAAATCAGAAAGGAAAACAAAAACAAGAACTGTAATACCCATTCTTAATTCGTAGAGTTGGTTAGCCTTAAAAGAACAAGTGAGGTTTAAGATGCTTATTAAAACATTTTTTGTCTAAAATTTAAGCATTCATTCTAAAAGGAACTATTTCAATTGGGATTAAGTCAGTCTATTTCAATTGGGATAAGTATTATCTACTGTTACAGAAGCATTAAATTAATTACAACTTCTAAGGTGTGTGAGGCTATACAATTTTGAATGTTAAAAAGGGGTGCCTTAATATAGGTATAAATGAAACATATATATTTCTCTATCCATATATACATTTATATACACACACACACACACAGATATATATATAT
>MU224655.1:1447138-1467967 GCA_018584345.1 Thuja plicata | reverse complement strand
TCCTCTTCCTGATCCTTGTCCTCGTCCTCTTCCTCTTTGATCTCTATTATTTTGATTGAAATTATTTCCCCTCTGACCCTGACTACTACTGGCCTCATCCTTCTTTTTCTGATCTTCATTTCGGCCTTCATAAGATCGTCCACCAGATCTTCCACCGTGACCTCTTTTGCTTTGCTTGCTTTCAAACTTATTGTTCAACTTTTCCTCTACGTTTAGGGCAAACTGGTAGGCCTCTTCAATACTATTCATTCAGATCAAGTTCAACTCCTCCTGAATGCTCGGCCTCAACCCATTAAGGTAATGGGCAACTTTCTACTTGTCAGCTTTTGCATGGCCTGTTCGGATGAGGATTCGATAGAACTCCTCCGTATACTCTTGGACAAATTTTCCTGCTTCCTTCAAACCTTGCATTTTCTTCAGTAGATCGAGCTTATAATCAACAGGAATGAACTATCGCTTCAATTTATCCACCATCTGATCCCATCTTGTGATTTTCTCCTTTCCTCTTCTATTTCGCTCCAACTGAATCTCCTGCCACCAGATCTTTGCATGACCCTTTAGTCGAGCCTTTGCAAATTTGACCCTATCAGGATCCTCAATATCTTCATACTCAAAATATTCTTCTATTTCATTGATCTAGTCGATCAACTCTTCTGGGTTAAGATTTCCCAAAAATGTGGGAACCTCAAGCTTAGGTCTTTTTCCGATCTTGGAAATGGCTCGGAAAAGCCTTTCCTCCTCTTGGTTCAAAGTTTCACCTTCCTGATCAAAATCTCCTTCTACGTCGGCTTCATCCTCACTTTCCTCTCTTACAGCAAGATTCATGCCTCTGAGAATCTCTTCCTGCAATGCTTGCACTTGTCTCTAGAGGGCTCTAACCTCAGGTGGTACACCTCTGGCTCTTCCACCATGCTCCCTTTGTGGAGGCATTTTCTCTCTTATCACTGAAACCCTAACCACGGTCCTGGTGCAAACTGCCTCATAGTCGGCGATCTGTCTACACACTCAGGAACCTCTCACTCTGATACTACTTGATGAAGGGGACTCCCCTTAATACCACAAGTACACAACAGAAACAAAGAGAAACAATAGAAATTTGCAAGAACAGAAAATTGGCTTCTTATTGGCTCCACAAATGTGGAATTACAAACTTCAGCATTACAATATCAAAAGCCACATGGGCATCCCTTACAATAATTTGTAGGAAAAAGCCTCAAATAACCACCCAGAACTGCCCTAGAAAACACCACGGGCCTTCCTTAAATAGAAAATTTTCCACCGCCCGAGAAGGTTCCAGAAATCTAGCCATTAAGGCCGACTACCCTTAGCATTTAATTATTTTTCACCTTTATTACAAAAGGGTCGGCTTTAAATATTTACAAAACATGAGATTAGGTAGCTCAACTTTCGGAAGCCATAACTTTTGAACCGTAGCTCCAATTGGATATTATAACCACATTTCGGAAAGGGGAGATCGCGATCTACAATGCAAACTCACGAAGCGCTAGTCAGTCGGGGGTTTGACCTCGATCTGGAGCCTCTAAGGTCCTAAAAATTGAGCTCAAAGGTTTTGCACCCTAAAATCTCAATAGTAAATCCTTAATAACTTCGCCAATACAGATGATCTGGCAATGAAATTCAATTGGCATTCTTATATGACTAAGATGAACCTTCACTTGGAAAATTAGAACATTTTGAGTTCAAACGACCAACTTACTAAAAATAGTAAGTTTCCAAAAATAGCATCTTTGTACAAAATAGCCCTTATTGAATAAAAAAACACATATTTTTGGGTGATGCAAGATTGCCCTTACACCCAGGATGCTCCTACATCAGTACCATCTGCTTCTACCCAACTTATTTTATAAACCATATAGTATCAGCTACTCTGCTTATATTGAGAGTTTTGCACTGGTGAAATTCAAAAAACATTCAGAGTTCTAGAAAAAGTAACTGTAATATTTTAAGTTGTTCTAGGGTAATATCTTACTTTAAAAGAAACTAAAAATTATGACTTCCTCCTCATCGGTGTATGAAAGACCAGTTCTTCTTCATCGAATTCTTCAATGCCCAAGTCGAACCTTCTTTTGCCTTGAACTTCTTTGAAACCTTTAGTAGATTTTCTGAGAATAGCAGGCGAGAACATTTGAATGTCCTCAAGAGTGATGGACCCAAAATCAGCTTCAACCTGGAACCCTTCCGCCTTCAGGTATTCTTTCACCCATTTTACATCTTCACTCAAATCTATTTCAGTAGGAAGTTGACATTCCTTTTGATAATGTCCATTCTGTTATAGAAAACCTTCTTATCTTTCAGGAGCAGAATCAGCCTTCTCACACATTGGGTGCTATTAGCTAGCGAGCCCACAGGGTTCGCATAGTAGTCTTCCGGGAAGGGAATCATTAGATCCTTATGAATACTGTTAATAGCAAGAAGGATACCATTGCAGTATTTTTCAACTTTTTTTTTTTCAAGACATTATTTGAGTTTTTTTGGGGGATTTCTTTTCAGGACATTATTTGGTTTTTTTGGAATTTTTTTAGGACATTATTTGGATTTTTAGGATTTTTTGAAATTGCCCCCAGTGTCTAACAAGGGAATGACATTTTGAAAGGAGAAATGGACTGGTAGATGGATGACAGCCAAGGGTCGTTGCATTGGATCTAGTTAGGTACCAAGGACTATCCAAGAAATGGGATAACATTTTCATTTTTTTCACCAAGCCAGGGGACATGACATGACAATGATAAGGTAATGAGATAGTGCAGTGGATGGAATGCGAGAAATGGACATGTCAAGAGGTTTTTCTTTGAAAACATGTTTTGCATTGAACACCCTTATTTTACATCAAGACCAAGAAAGGGATTTTGGATAGGGAAAATGTTAGAATATGGATAGGATAATGACAGGATCTGAACAGGAAAATGATAGGATATGGATAGGATATGCAAGATCAATTAGGGATAAGGGATATATGGGTGTTGATAGGATAAAGGATAGGAGGGATATGGGAATAATGGAAGACATGTTGTGAATAATGGAGGGCATGCTGGGGATAATGGAGGATAACGCCAATGAAATCTGCCCCCAAGCATAGACTGCAAGAAGTTCATAGAATTACACATGATGCCTATTTGCCAGGTTTTCATCATGGTACTTGCCCCAAGCACCTATTTACCAGGTTTTAACTATTGGATGAAATTATTTCTCTTGAATCTTTTTGTGTGTTGCCAAGATGTCTGTTTGCCAGGTTTTCATCAAGGCAACTTTTTTCTTTTTCCTTTTGTTTTGATTTTTTCTTTTTTCTTTTTTTTTGACATTTTTGAAAAAAAAGATTGGACGCATGAAGTGACATGTACAGAGGACTCAAGCGCCTTACTCTTTAAAATGTGCTTTTGAAAGGTATTGTGCAAAGACATTGGTAGGGTAATTACAAAGGGATATGAAGTGGGTGTTTAGATACGGATGGGAAAATATTTATTAAAGGGATTGGATAGGTTGGATGAAAATTTGGAACACAGGTGTTGGATAATGAAGGGAATGTATGCCATATTTCTTCGAAGTAGAAGGGAATGGATGCAAGAACAACGATGGCACACACCTTGAGGGGTGATGGAGTGATAGAGGAAAATGAGATTTTGGATTTTGAAGGATTAATGAAGGAATGGATATGGATTTTGGGACACAAGGACCCAAAATGGATTTGGAAGGTGGAAGAAATTTAGATGGAGGGATAGCAATTTTGGATGCCAATTTGGAATTTTCTTTGGGACTCTGTGCTTCAAGGAGCTTCTTGGGAATCCACATGCTTTTTTATTTTTCATTATTTTGAGGGTCCTTTGAATGTATTGCTTGCACAATGGATTTTGGAACCCATATAGATTTTGACTTTATTTTCTTCTCAATGGGCCTTTGTATCCTTTTTGATAATTCTTTTTTATTTTGGATTATTTTTTTCTTTTTTTGTATATGTCGATTAGACTGGACATGTTGATCCTTGACTGCGTGTGGATTACTTGACTTGTGGATTTTATTCTTTGCATCCAAATTTCTTGGAAAGGGAATGGAATTCATGGATGAATATGAATTGTATGGAGGTATTTTGGATGGATGGAAGGTTCTCCAAGATGTGTGCCTTTTCTGACTTGTATTTGGGAAAGGGTAAGGGGATTGCAAGCTAGTGGAGGGAGGAACATATGGACCTAAGATGGATGGAAGGGTTGAAGGGGGAGGTATATGTATGGACTTGGATTTTGAAGGGATACCAACACCTTGAGATGTAGATTTATTATTAAGACCATGGTCATTTGAATTTTCTTGGACACGTAAGGGTTTCAATATACTTTTTGCATGGAGGTCTAACCCTTTGACATGATATTTCTTTCTTTGACTAGTAGGATACTTTCTATAAGACGCGAGTCCATTATTATGAGGTTTGAATGATATGGAAGGACTTATAGGACCATGAGTTGGACTAGACTTGATAGAATGAGGGGAACCCATTTGAAGTGTAAGGGGTTCATGAACAACTTGCATAGATGTGCTTGAATCACAAGGGGGAGCACAAGGAACAATAGTATCCTACAACGGAGTATGAGTAATGACATGATCATCTGGTAGGATAGGATCTTGTTGGGGATCCGAAGGGATGATGTGATCTTGAGGAGAACATGAAGGTGAAGGGACACCTTGATCTTGGATTGGAAAGGGATCTTGGGAAGATATGGAAGGGAGAACATGATCTTTCTTGGGAAGTGGGAGGTCAATGGGACTTGGAAGGATATTTTTCTCTTGAGGTGGAAAAGGATCATTTTGGATAGGGGGGATAAGGATAGTGGGATAATCATGAGGCTCAAGGGAAATGGGTTCTTGGTCAACAATAGGATAGAATTGGTCATTGAAGGGGTCTTGATCTTGATATGTTTTTAGACATGTTTCTTCATTCTTTTTATCATCCTCGTGACATGGGATATGACTTTGGGATTGCAAGGGGGATTCTTGAAAGGGGTCAACATTTTGATATGAGGAAGATGGAATTTGGATAGGAATATCATGAATAGGCTTGATTGAAATGGGAGGGCATGGTGGAATTGGTTCAAAGGAACTCGGGCTATGCATAGGACTAGCTTGGATGTCTTTCGTGGATAGCCATTGGAAGGTTGCATTGTTGGAAGAATCACTTGATGGGGAAGGAGGAAATTTATCTTGGGAGGAATGTGGGGATGAGGGGGTGGAAGGAAACATGGATGTTTCTTGAAGGTCAATGTCTTGAGGGGAAATAGGTATGTCATCCATGTGATTGTTTTGGGGTGAGTCATTGCTAGACATGGGTAAATTATTTATTTGATCCAATTTTTGAAACAAATTCTTTAAAATTTTGGATTTGAACTTGCGCTGCTTGATGGGTCTTGTTTATGATACCTCCTCATTATTTACATGTTGGAAATAATTTTTGGAATGAGCATGTTCAACAAAAGGTTTCTTATTGATTATGCTTGGTTGATGTTCAAAAGATGTCACATTTGAATTTTCCTTTGTTTGATAAGACATTGGTGGTGAATTGGGGGACACAAAAGGTCCCTCATGAAATGTTATTGTTTGTGATTTTGGCATTGATTGAGTTGTCTGCATGATTGGCACAAGAGGTTTTGAAATTGTTTGAAGATCACTTGGTTGCATTGGAATGAAGATTGGTTCGTAATTTGGTGGTGGCCCCATTTGAATTATGCCACAGTCAGGTTGAAAGGTTTGATTTGGAACTTGGTTGAATGATTGATTTGAAATTTGAGCACATGGAGACTGATTTGAAACTTGATTGAATTGAGCATGATCTGGAACTTGGTTGAAAAAATTTGTCTTTTGCACATGATTGAATTGGGCTTTGTTAAATTTTTTATTTTCCTCATTGAGTTGTAAAATGAGTTTGGGTATCTTTGATTTCTCAATGAGAGATTGTGTGCCAATTTCACCAAAAGATTCAATTGCACATCCAGGAAGTTTGGCCATCTCCTTTTTACTCTTTATCATCTTTGCAACACTCTCTTCCAATATTTTCTTTTCTTTATCCAATTTTGCTTGCAACTTTTGAATCATGTTTGCATGGACTTGATGGAATTGATTGTTTGGTTGTTTTGATGTCATTTGTCTTGGCTCAAAATCTTGTTGTTGCAAAGGTATATCTTGTCTTTGATCAAAAGGTAATTGTGATGATGACTATATGCAAATGCAAGATGTTTTTGGAATTTTTGAGCGACTTTTAGGATGAAAATGCAACCTAAATATGCAAGGACTTTATACAAATACAAATTTGGACTTTGGATGATGTATGAAAAGCAACCTATGGATTAATGCAGTTGATTTTTTTGGATTTGAAAAACCTTTGGAAATTGCAAACCTAAGACTCTAACCTTAGGAGAGTGAATAAGAATCTTGACTTTAAAGGGGATCAATTTGATAAAGGGATAAAAAGGGACTAGGTCGAATCCAACATGACAAAGATGGAGTGAGACCAAATGATAGGGGGGTTTGAAATTTGGGAATAAGGGACCAAGTCAAGATTCTTTCTTCAATGACATAAGATAAGACCCTAAAATTTGAATCCCTTTGTGATTTTACAAATTTTTTAAAAAGGATCTAAATTCAGTATGAGGATTTTTGCAAGGCAATATGCTGCTATGATGCAAGCTTAATGCAAGAGGATCAAGATTGAAAAATTCAAAGATTCTAATGCAATGTGTGCAAAAGGGATTGTGCTATGGATATGCAAGAATGAAGCAAACCGCAAGGCTCCAAGATAAATGGTTTTGGTCTCCATATGTTCACAAGGTTTTGAAACAAGATATTTTGGGAAGAATCAAAGTGTTCAAGAATGTTTGGGAATGTTTTGAAATGTTTGGAATGTTTGGCATGAGAATAGAATAGAATGTTTGGAATGTTTTTGAAAATTTTCTTTAAAATTTTGAAACACCCACACAAGACAAATTGTGAAGAATGGATATTGTAAAATTGAAACAAACACATCACAACCTAAGGATGGCAACGACAGTTGAATCGCCACTTGAACAAATTTCAGTTGTGCTTACTAATAGCGGATAACCTAGAAGCTTGGAGGCACAGGATCGTCCTTACATGTGCACTCACTTCTCAGGCACTCCAAGCTTCAACTCCCAAGGTCATCACTTCCCAAGGGATTGTTGTCTCAACTAATAGTCGCAAAAGTGTGGGGCATCTTATTTGGTCTCCGACCTTCCATGCCAACAAATAGAAGGTTTTTGGCTACTATCACATGGTGTTTAGTAACAACATCCGTTCGGGTGGTTATACATGTGGCATATTAGCTCCATTATGGAGGCCTCCCAGCCTATAGAAGTTATGTTCCATAGGTTTTAATGCACCACAAGGGTACTAAGGGAGATCTTATTCCCAGTATAATGCATTCAACACCTGTCCATTGTGAGATTAATCACAATGGCATTTTTCGTATCCTAGTTTGGATGGGCTTAGTTGTAGCCTGCTACCAATTGGGCATCCACTCTCACTGGATCTACTAAAGCACTTGGGAGGTAGCCACACTAAAGGACTTGCATGGATTTATCTTACACCCAAGATCCATAAAGGCGAGGGGAGAGGATATGTCCATACATTTCCTTGGATTTACAAACTAGAATACACTTCAAGCATATGAATGAAAATGGTTCATTTTATAGCACCAAGATGAAGTGTTTTCTAACTACCAAAAACACACACGAAAGATTTAGAAAACACAAGGTCTTCTACAAACATCCTGCATTGAAACTGTTAGTAGTTTTTAGGATCCAGTCGTCATCCAATGATTGCCAAAATGCTGCACAAATCTTTAGTAACACATAAAAATTTCTTATCAAGTGCAAAAATAGGAATAGGAATGAAAAAAAGCAAAGAAACCCTCAAAAAATGCAATGTTACCACCTGCACAGAATATGAAGTGCCTGCACAGAATGTGATACCGCTCGCATAGAATGTGATACCGCCTGCACAAAATGTGATAATTCCTGCACACAACCTGGCTACCACCTATGCAAAACCTGGCTACCACCTGTGTAGAACTAGGGTACCACCTACGTAGGAACATGCTACCACCTGCACAGCTTCTGACCACCTATGCAACACCTGCAACCAAGTGCGCAGCTACTGATCAGAGGCCTAAAAAAGAGTAAAAACTTGCAAAAAATAAATGTTTTTCAACATCTAAGAATGAAATATCATCAAAAACACAGCTAGGGTTCATTATTTATGCCATTTAAGTTGATTTGAAAAGATTGAAGTGAACTTGAAACCCTATCTAGCTTGCATGTGCATCAAATTTGTTTAGGAACACCTTAACGACAAAATCTGCATTTGATCCTAAACTAGTTTAGAGTTCATTTTAGGTACCCAAATCAAATCTGCATGTCCATTTTAGGTCCCTTATCAACTTAGAAAACTTGATCTTGCATGTAATAGTCCATTTCCACCCCTAGTTAGGCTAGATTGCAAGTTTGCTTAAAATTTAAAAAAAGCTTGATAGTATGAAACCCTAGGCTAGATGAGATCCATTTTAAGAGCCCAAATACAAATGTTAATGTTCATTTTAGGCCTTGAAAATCAAAGTGTGAGGTTCATTTACCATCTTATGGTTCATTAACTAAATTTAGGGTTTATTTGAATAGTTTAGGGTTCATTTTAGCTTTTAAATAGAGAAAAAGCAGAGGATAAAGCCTAAAATGATAAAATAGCTCCTAAACATGCAAGAAGTGATCCTAAACCCTAAAAGAGGATCCCATATGACCAACTGCGTAGCTAAACAACCATCTGCACACCTCTGGGCTCCAAGTGCGTAGGTCTGGGTCCCACCTGTGCAGGACTTAACCACCTGTGCAGAAACAGTGACTACCTGTGCAACAAGCGCAAGTGGTATGACCACCTGCACAGAACCTGTAACCACCTGCACAACTTGGCTTACCACCTGCGCAGCTCTCTTCCAGAACCTGAAAAAGACACAAAAAAAATAAAAATTTGTCAGTTAGGCATGTTTCACGTCAGGTTCACCAAATGTAAGACTAGAAAAGGGACTAGAAAGCATATTTAGGTAACCACAAACCCTAAACAATATCCTACCCTAACTAATCTAACATTAAAACCATTTGAAAGAAGAGTTGAAACATATGCAAAATAACACAAACAAACTCCCTTCAAATGTAGTTCTAATGCTCCCCTTTCTTCTCTATAGAGGATGATATGTTGCTCTTTGACAAACACAATTGCACAAAGAACTTGAAATCATTTTTGAGGTTCTCAAAAATCTTGTGGTTCCACCTTCAATGATAGAAATGCGTCCATTTTATAGAAAATGAGATACAATTTGGTGAGATTGCACAAAATCTATGCATAAATGCAGATTTTGGTTGGTGAGATGCTTGGAAGCATGAAATGGGGGATATGAAATGAGAAGATGTTGGAGGATATTGAAGATATTGAAGAAGCACCTTAATAGGGATGTGAATCCTCAATTAAGGGATATGGAAATTTGGTGAGATTAGGAGGATATTAATTCAATTAATAAATAAATATTCCTCACAAATCCAAATTAGAGTTATGAAATTACAAAATCTCATTAATTGAAATTAGTTAATTAATTAATAAAAATTAATTAATTATTGGAGACTTAGGAAAAGGGGAATAAATAAATTTTATTTATTTATTCAATTAGGACTTAGGATAAACTATGGGTTATTCATCCAAAGGGGGAAATTAGTGGGTTATAGGTCAAATTGAAGGTGTTGATGTCAAATTGAAATGATTTTGATAATATTAATAAGGTTTAGGATCAATTTCGAGGCTTCCAAAATAGTTTAGGAAATCACGAGGCATCGATGAGCTTTGACAATGAGCCCACATAATGATGATTGGAAATGATTGAAAAGTGCCAATGGCCTTTGATGGGATCGTAATATTGAAATTGAAATGGGGAAACATCGATGATCTTTGATAATGTTCCCGAAATGATAATCAGAAATAGTATTAACAATAATGAACAACACTATTGAATTGATATTGATAGAATGATAGCGATAACATCGATGATCTTGGACAATGTTATAAAATAGCTTATTAAGGGGATGTGAAGCATCGATGATCTTGGACAATGCTCCTGAAATGATGACAAGATTGATCAAATTGAAATAGTTTTTTTATCGATTGGTTTGAAATTGGGTTAATTAGGCATCGGTGTTCTTGGACAATGCCCCAGAATGGTTGGAATGAGTTTAGACAATTCTGTAAGTGATTAGGAATAGAATAGTATGGGTTTGAATTGATTTAGGAAGGTTTGGAATGGTTTAGGATTAAATAGGTTCAGTTTAGGATCGAATAGGATTGGTTTAGGGTTAATCAAAAATGATTAGGAAAATAATCGATTTGATAAAGAGAGTAGAAATGTTAGTAATTGATGACATGGAATAATGACACAATATTAGTGAATGATATAGATCAAACACACAATGTAGAAGACATGTTAAAAAGGGGGCATAGGCAATGAACCATTTTTAGGTGTCTACAAGTATACCTTGAATCCTTTGTATGCAGCATAAGAAAGAATAATTCTTACTCCTTCTAGTCTATAAATGGGTACAAAGGTTTCACCATAGTCAATACCTTCTTCTTGTGCATACCCTTTGTATACTAATCTTTCTTTATTTCTTATGACTTCTCCATTCTCATTCAGCTTATTTCTGAATATCCATTTGGTATCGATGACATTCTTGTCATCAGGTCTTGCTACTAGAGTCCATGTCTTGTTCTTCTTAATCTGTTCTATCTCTTCATTCATAGCACTGACCCATTCTTCATTTTCAAGTGCAGTATTAACATATTTAGGCGCAAAATCACAAAGTAAACATCTAGTGTTTAGTGACTTACTTCTTGTTCTTATTCCAGCCATCTTGTCTCCTATGATCTAATTTTGTGGATGATGTCTTCTGACATACTTGGCAAGTTTCAGTTCAGCTCATTTCCCGTCATTCTGATCATCATTGTGACCTTCATTCTAATCTCCATCGTGCGGTACATCACCTTGAGGATTTTCCTAATTTTTGGTGATTTCAGCCTGATGCTCGAGTGCAATGTTTTGTTTCTTAGGAGTGATACACTGTTTCTTGGGTAGAATGTCAGGTTCTTCAGTGTAAACAAACCTGTTTTAGTCTTCTAGTTCTTTTCTACTTTCCTTATCATTTTTCTTTGCATATTCATCTATTTTGACATTTGCACTTTCAATGATTTTGTTAGAGGACTTGTTAAGACATTTATAAGCCTTGATTTTGGTGGAATACCCTAGAAAGATACCTTCATCACTTTTGGAGTCAAGCTTTCCATTTCTTTCATCTTTCAAAATATAACATTGACTACCAAAAATTCTGAAGTAACTTACATTGGGTGTGTAACCATACCAAAGCTCATAGGGTGTCTTTTTTGTGTCCTTCTTCAATTGTACTATGTTTAATATGTAGACAATAGTACTGACAGCTTCCCTCCAAAAAATTTGAGTGATGCTTTTCTCAATCATCGGTGTTCTTGCACAATCAACAATTGATATGTTTCTCCTTTCAGCAATCCAATTTTTTTGTGATGTTCTTGGTGTAGAAACCTATCTTTTAATTCCATGCTCATTTCAATAGTTATTTAATTCATCTAAAATAAATTCCCCTCCTCTATTTGATCTTAAGCATTTCAATTCCTTACCACTTTGTTTTTCTACCATATCCTTATACCATTTAAACATCTTGAATGCTTCTAATTTATCTTTTAAGAACATAACTGTCATCGTTCTATAATAATATTCAACAAAGATAATGAAATACATATCTCCATAGTAGCTCTTTTCCCTCATGGGTCCACATAAATCAGTATGGACTAATTTTAGAATTGCATTAGATGTATGGCTTTACTCTTGAAACTATACTTTGTCATTTTACATTTTTGACAATTCTTGTACATGATATGCTCGGGCTTTGACATGCTCGGTAAACCTCTTACATTCCTTTTATTGCTTATCTTAATCATGTTGTCAAAATTCACATGACATAATCTTTTATGCCACAACCATATGTCTTCATTTCTAGATATCAAACAAGTAGTTTTTGTATCATCAAGATAGAAAAGGTTACCTCTTGTCTGCTCACTAGTTCCAATAAACCTTCATGATTCATTATAGATCTTTTCCTTTTTATTCTCAAATGCTACTCAGTGACCTATGTTATTCAGCTGTGAAACACTCAACAGATTATAATTCAATCTTTTTATCCAGTAAGCATTTTCATATTTGATTAGGTTATTCAACATTATGGTTCCTTTACCTTCAACTGGATAGGGTGTGTCATTACCCATTCTTACTGATCCACCATTATAGTATTCAAAATTTTTAAACTTTTTTTTATCACCGGTCATGTGGTGAGTGAAACCACTATCTATGATCTAGACATCATTCTTACTAACCTTAGATATGAGTGCAGTCTCTACATAGATTTCTTCTTCTTCGTCTGAATCATCCTTCATGGCTACAAATACCATCTCAATGTCTTCATTAGATTTGGTGTTAGTATCATCAGCTCTATTCTCAGATAGGTAACAAACTTTCTTCCCTTTTTCCTTGTAGTCTCGGGTATCTCTTCTATCAGATTGTCAGTTGCTTCAGTAATCTCTATTATCACCTCGGTCATACTTCTTTTTATATGTTCTGTCATTACTTCTATCATCTTTTCTTATGTTAGGACATCTTACAGCAAAGTGTCCAACCTCTTTACAATTAAAACATACAAGTGGTAATTTACCTTTGTATCTACCTTTGCCTCTCTGCAATCTTCTTGCCATTAGTGCTTCAATCTCATCAAGTCCTTGCCTCATTATCACTTTCACTATCATTTCTAATAGTGTGTCTATGACTTGCCTTACTTATTTTCAAATAATATTTGAATGCAGATTCTATAGATGGTAAGACACTATTATCAAAGTTATTCATCTCAAATCAAATCATTCTTCTAACCAAACTATCTAGAGTAACATTATTTTTTGCAACTGCTCTCGTTTCTTGTATAGAAGATACTCTAATAGCATATACATGTAGTAAGAATCTTAGGATTTTACTTACCACTGTCTCTTCTTCAAGTACACCTCCAACTCCTCGAATAGCATTGACTTCCTCTATAATTCTGTAGCTATACTGAGTGATATTTTCTCCTTCTTTCATCCTTAGGTCAGCAATCCTCCCTCTTAGGATTTTTTCCTTGGATCTTAGTACATTAGCATCTCCTCCATGTACCAGCTTCAATTTATCCCACATTTTCTTTGCAGAGGTATGGGTTTTGACATCTTCAAACTCAACATCGGAGAGTGAGGAATTAAGTTCTATCATCATGCAATTATGCTCATGTTTTTCTCTCAATTTCTCAAGGGTGTGAGGTCTTGTAGGCAACACATATTTAGTATCTTAGTATTGAAGAACATCATCTCCAATACCTGATAGGTGGAGTCTTATTCTGCTTTCCCATGATGCAAAGTTGTCTTTATTCAACTTGGGCACATCTCGTTTGTTCATCTTGTGATCTTTTGCTTGAGTTGTTAAACTCTCTTTCTAAGTGCACAATCTCTAATACCAATTGTTAGAATAATTGAGGGGGGGGTGAATAAGTGGCCTCAAAAATATTCCAATAAATCAACCCAAAAACTTAATACCACAATATTAAGCCTCTAGTTATCTTTAGTCCTACAAGATAAATGCATTCAAATATTATTAACAAATAACTACTGCTTAGAGTTCACTATTAAACCTTATTCTTACTGTTTACCAATTAGCAATCTTTCATTTACCGAATACAGTAAATTTCTTAGTGTAGACTAATCAATCCAGATCAGTTATGTGTAATGCAAAAAACTAAAGTAATGACTCATAAACACATTTGACACATGTATTTTTAATGTGGAAATCCTGTTAAGGGAAAAACCACTTGGGAATGGTAACCCAAAAATTTTACTCTTCTAAAGTGAGCTAGGTGAAGAGCCAACCCTATTAAAGGTTACAAACACACTATTAGGTGTGACCTTGTTAGAGGATTTAAATAGAATAGTTTTTCACTTGATATTAGGAATCTCTATGATACCTTCCTTGTCCAAACTCCTTTGGTTTGTCAAATAGTATCTAGCATCTCATGCTATCTTCATGATCAAACTTTTTGATACTCCTTGGGATGTATCTCAATATATAAAGGATCTTTAAATCCTGCTCGATTAAGAGACTTTCTGAATCAATGGTTAAACTGAAATAGTAAATGATCATTTCACATATACAAATATATACTTGCAGATCTTTAGATCTATTAGAAGCTTACTATACCTTTTTGATCAATGTTTCTTTTCAATACCTTTGCTCCAGTTCTTTCTTCTTGGTAATGTTGTGCTTCTCTGTTGCTTGGTGTCCACAAAAAACTTTATCTCTTTCCTCAACTTGATTGATCAGGACTGTATGAAGTTGTTCTTCATAAGTTTCTCTTCAGCATCCTTTTTCTCTATTCACTCCCTTAATTCATAATGAAATAGATTGTCTCTTTATAGACATTATATCACCATTTGTTACTTCTTGATTTTCTTGTTCTTGGTGTGATCCGCAATCTTAGTCAATCTTACTTTAAATATTTACTCTAGTTTTATCCCTTAGATTTCTCCTTGACAACTAGATAAAATAGCTTTAAATATTTTACTTAGCTCTGGCTTTATCTTGTCGATGAAAACAAAATTAACAACCAGTTAAGTCTATCTTTAGCTCTTGCCAGCTAAGTATTTTTTCATTTTTAAACTTCAGTTAATTTTGGTTTTTTAACTCTTGTTAGCTTCGGTCAACACTTCAGTTCTCCTTGGGATCTCTGTCAGGGTTGTCTTTTCATTGGGTTTTTCTTTTCATCAAATTTGTCTGTCCATCAGGGTTGTCTGTCCGTCGGGCATCACTGTGAAGTTGTGCTTGTCGGTAATGCTTGTGATTCTTCTCATCGGTAATGCTTGTCAGTTTTGTTTCTCAGGAATCACTGTGACTTTACTCTCGGGTTTCTCTTTCTGTCGGGTTCCACTAACCGTCGGTGTTTGTAGTCACTTAGTGAATGTTGATCTTTTATGCATTACTGAAAGAATAATCTTTATCTCTTTGATTCTCTCAAATCTTTGACACTTTGAATATAATCGATCAGATTATATCAATTTGACATCAATGATAATACAATCCATTAACTAATTTAATGTCTTGCATTATCTTTCTGCATTTCGGTGATCAACTTAACATCTTCAAACATTTAATCAGTTATGGTTCATCACCATCAAACTTAGGTTTCCTTGTGTGGTTAGTAAGGTTGGTTCTACACTCAAAAGCTTGATGTCCATACTTATTACATCTAAAGCAATGACCATAAAATTTAGGTGTACTCAGTACTTTTTCTTTCCTGCTTTTGCAAACCTTTGTAGTGTGTCTAGGCTTCCCACCATAATTCTAGCTTGGCTTCTTAGGTTTTGATGGGGCTACAATACCTTGATCTTTCTGTGCATTAGATGATTCTCCTTTCTCAGTAGTGTTGTTCTCATTGAATCCAATTCTTGATCTATCACTCGGTTGCTTCTAATTCTTAACGTGTTTGTCTATTGATTTTAGCACTTCTTCATTTCTTCTTAGTATTTCATTTTTATGTTTCTCAACTTTCAATCTTTTGTCCATTCTTTCAATTTCATCTCTCAGTGCTTGGTTCTCAAATTCCTTTCGGGTGCAATCCTGATTTGCATTCAGAAGTTGGTCGGTCATGTTGTAGTGAACTTTGGTCATCCTTAATATCTTGTTATCTTTCTTAGTTAACCTGATTTCAAATTTTCTTATGTCATGTTCTACAATTATCTTTTCATCTTTAGCTATTCTTTTACCTTTAATCAGTTTGATCATTCTTAGGATATTTGCATCAAGATCTTTCTTCATCAAATCTAATAGCTTGGTAAGTGAATCATTCTTTTCAAGTAGTTCTCTTATAATAGTCTCAAACTCATCAGTCGAACTTCCTTTAGATGCATTCTCAAGTGTATCAACTTGTTCTTGTGTAACTTTCAGTTCATCATACAATTTCCTTTGTATTCGTATAGGTTTCTCAAGTTTCTTTCTCAGATCCATGATTAACTCTCATGCACTCTCCAAATCATATTCAATACCATCAATCATGTTAGATTGCCTATATCCTTCCATGAGTAAGATCTTTAACTCTCAGGTGGTCAAACCCTTAACTCAATAGTACAAGCTTTGATACCAATTATTGGAATAACTAATGGAAGGTTGGGACTGAGAAGGAACAGGTGAATCAATACCTATAAAAAATTTATAACCACAATCACTGATTAAAGCATATATTTCTGCTTGCTTATTACCAAGTTCACAAATTTGAAATAAAAGTAATGTAATGCTTATAAAACCATAACATCAAAACTTTAAAAAATTAGAACTCATAACACCATGATTTTGGTAATGCAAAAATCCTTGGTTAGAGGATAAAATTGTGGTGGGGATGACACCCACAACCTTCAATAAATATAGTATAAAGGGTGCTCAATTAGGGCTACCTACAAATTTTAGCTATTTCTGATAGCTTACCCAGCTAAGAGTATATATAAGACTTGTTAGGTCTTCCTAGTTAAATTATTTTTACAAACTCTACACTTAGAGATGTAACCTCTTAAAGGATTTATAAATATAAGATCGGTTAAGATCTGCCCTGTATTGGGATTTAAATTTATCAATACAATAGTATCAATAACTTAACAATGTCTATAAAAATACATCAAATGTAAATGTTGTTCAGACTCTATGTGCTTTGATGTGTATTTCCTCAATCTCAAACTGTAACACTATTCTATTATGCTCTACAACAGCTGAATTTCTGCTTAGTGTTCTCTGCTCTGCTCTTTGTCCTTCATTAACTTCTTTAACAACAATAACAATAATAGATCTCTGTCATCTTCTCCTTCTTCTGTATATTTTATATTTATTTCTTACAAATTCATTCAAAATATAGATGATTTTTGCCTCTTAATATTATGCATTAGGTACACTGTAAAATTCTTGTGACTGTTAGATCTTCTTTCTAGCTCGGTGACCATGTCACTTTTACCTTGGTACTTGTTGTTTTTCTTTAAAATGACAAACTCTCTTTTTTCTATTTGATCTCTGTCTTAGATCTTCATTATGATTTATTTAAATTTTTTATCTTGCAACAAACTATTATAAATACTTGTATACGCATAATTAATTCTCTGGCAATCATTAAATGTGATCTAGTCACATTTTTAATTAACTGTCTAGCTCACTTGAGTGACTCCACAATACTAAGTTAAATTATCTTCATCACTCAGTGTAATATCAACTCAGTGTAGTGTGTCACTCAGTAATTTTAGGTGTTCTGTACTCTGTTAACTTTGTTGCTTTACCAACTGGCTCAGTGTGCATTACCTACTTGTCTTATACTCAACTATCTCCTTTTACCGATTGATTCTCCTTGACTCCTTGACTTTGAGTAAACTAATGACAAAAAAATATATTGTAGAGATAACAATAAACCACATATCTCTATTAAATAATTTCCCTATTTTGCATTTAGACTTTCTCTCTCCCTTTGAAGCTCTCTACTCTTATATTTCATGGCTTATCCTTTTACTATCTTCACTACTAGTAAAATATGTTGCCTCTCCTACTTCTTTGGAAATCATGATATTCATGTATTTACTAGACATGTATTTTCTTCAATTTACATTGTTGAAGCTGATATAAATGAATATCACAATTAATGTGATTGCACCTTTGATGTAACTGCATTGCTTTCCTCAAATTTTTAGTTTTTCTTCGCAAGTCTATGGTTTAATAACTTGTTTGACTTCACACCCCAATGATTTTGACCTTGGAGATCATAGTGTTTGGTGTATTTTTTTATTCTTTTTGTTCTCTGGAATATATTGGAACTTTTTATTGTATTATTGAGTTTTAATTATGCAACATGATATCACCGTTTCTATCTTGTACAAGCATTGGCATCAATTTTCTGATCTTGCAAAGTTACTTTCTCATAATACTTTATGAATGTTGGCCTCTGCTTAACATATAGCTTCATACCTTGTTACTATTATTCTTGGCTTCTTCATGTCATGCCTCCAATCTTCACACATTTGTATCAAATCTCATAATCATTAAAACTGTTATGGTATTTTGGGTTCATGTACATCTTGCAGCTGACATTTTGGTAATGGGTTCATGCTTCCTTTATTTGTATGACTCTATATCTGCATTTATGCTTCTTTACTCATCAGCCTCATGATGATGCCCTCAATGCATGAGATTGTTTTTCTTCTGTAGAAAAATTCATTTCATTGCATTTTACTCTCCTGTAGCAATGTTATCTATTTTGTAGCTTTTTTTTAATTCTTATCACCTTGTAATTAGATGGTTTCATATTTTTTATTGATCAAATTTTTGGGCTCAACCCTTGTCGAAGTCCATTTCATCCCATGTGCTAAAAACTGATAAATGTGTACCTATTCATCCTCTAACAAAAAAAATTTCTCTCCCTGAAGGTTACTTGAAGATCTGAAGCAAATGAAGTTTGAAAATGAAGTTGACAACTCTGCATTCAATTGGGATTCATCATTCTAGGAAATTAAGGGTCCCATTTCATTTTGTAATGCCTTGTGAGGAAAACCAAGAGAGATTAACCTAAAACATGTTATTGAGTTTGCAGAACAATTTTTTTTAAGAGTTTACAATTGATAATGAATTAACAATGTGGAAGCAATATAACATAAGACAATGCATACTCATAAATGTAACTCATTTACAGATTACAAAACCTGAGGGTTCCATGACGTAGAATTATGTAAGTTAACTAATCTAATAAAAGTAATTAAACAATATAACATCTTCATATAATGCAAATGAATAACAATAACATCATCCCATAAATGAAACCTAGATACAATTGATATCATAATGAACCAACATCCACTGCACAAGTTGTAGGGTATGTGGTAAAACCAAGTATGAAGTACAATACAAAAAATCAAGAATGTGACAACTGATACAATGATATAAAATACAAGATAAGAAAGATAAGATAAAGTCTCCAACAATGAAGAACAAGAAGGTACAACAGCATCAAGGATCATCCAAGTAAAAGTCACGAACGTGGGATCTCAATGGTAATAGGAATCACTACCACCTAACCGCGTGGAACCAAAGGTCAACTCCTACCATGCTAAGGAGATAACAACAGACCCCACTTGGATAACATAACAAGAAGCCAATATCATCTAAGCATGGGGATCCTAAAATATCTCTAACTCAAAGGAAACTGACACATGTAGGAAAATTAGACTGTGTATATGGAGGTGTCATCATATACGTATAACCCTTAAGTCTTGTCCTAGTAGTCTCTCTAGACCTCAACACTTAAGTGACCATATATAGTATCAATGACTCATCAACTAGATGAAAGCATTAACTATGCCAGAACCATACCTCGTGAGACAGAAAGCATAATCTCATCCTCCATCTTAGCCTATACAAGCGCTCAAGCATGGGTGAGGTACCATATCTTATTAATTCATTTTAAACCCCTCAATTATGTATTATGTTATCATTTGATTAAGAAAATTTACAATAAATGATCCTAGCTACCACTTCTGAGCCCTGACACTTATTGCAAGCCACCTCCTACTACACAACTAGATAACCTACCCTAATGCTCCAACCAAAAGAAAGCAAAAACCAAAACCATGAGGACTTCTCATAAATCATAAATTAAGATAATCACCAAGGAAAATGTTGGAGCATAACAAATAACATATCATCCTAATAAGGATCCAAACTGTCCATCCCATACTGGACATCTCAACAGAACAATACAAATTCTCGTATCACATCACAAGATCAATGATCATCAAAACATCACAAGAACCCCTCTCCAAACATGGAGTAACATAATCCACAAGATAATCATTCAAGACACTGAACCACCATAATAGTAGAAATAAGGTGACCAAGATAATTAGGACTCAACACAAAAGTGGTTATCACCTTTGTGTGGTTAAATAACATAATGGCTGAAGACTCAGAGAACACACAACATAAGCAACAAATGTATATAAAACAATACAAGAACTAATCAAGATATGAAAATGGTTATAAATTCTTACAATATAAAACCCAAAGATGCATAAGAATAAAATCTGTAAAATAATTCAAGTCCCAAAAGAAAAAATCCCTCCTAGGGCATCACTCTACCCATAACAATAATTAACCACAACAAAGACAAAATGAAACTCCAATTAAAATAACATATTCATATATAAACTATCTTCTAATCTGATGAAGGGTGCTCCCCTTAATGCCACAAACACATAACAGAAACAAAGAAGCAACAACAATTTGCAAGAACAGAAAATGGGCTTCTTATTATCTCCACAAATGTGGAATTACAAACTTTCAGAATTACAATATGCAAAGCCACATGGGCATTCTCCTTACAATATTCTGTAGGACAAAGCCTCGAATTATTACCCAGATCTACCTAGAACTGTTCCGAACTGCCTAAGACAACACTACGGGCCTTCTTTATATAGGCAATTTCCATCGCCCGAGAAGGTTCCAGAAATTTATCCCTTAGGGCCGACCAAACTTAGAATTATTTTATTTTTCATTTTAGTACATCAAAGTCGGCTCAAAATAACTTTTGAAACCCGAACAAAAATTTTGAAGGA
>MU224655.1:1420307-1447088 GCA_018584345.1 Thuja plicata | reverse complement strand
ATTTTGAAGGAAAATTATTTTCTGCTATTTCAGGTGGCCCAACTTTCGGAGACCATAAGTCATCACCAGTTGACCCGATTGACTATTATAACCCCATTTTGAAAATGCCACGAAGCGCTCTACAACATTAGAACTAAGCAAACTTCATTTAGCCCAAGTTTCGACCTCATACAGGGCCTCTAAAGCCTTCAAAATTGAGCTCAAAGTTTCTGTACCCTGTTTTCAATACCGAAAATTTTCAATATCTTCAAAACTAGACCATATCTAGCCATGAAACTTTACTGGCAGGCTGATATGACTGAGATGAACCTCCACATGCAAAATCAGAACATTCCGAGATCATATGACCAACTTACTAAAAATAGCAAGTTTCCATAAATAGCAGCTCTGCACAAGGTAGCCCTTATTGAAAAGAAAATAGAAATATTTTTGGGTGATGCAAGATTGCCCTTACACCCAGGATGCTCCTACATCATAATCAAATAATATAATTAACATTAAGTCGTACCTGAAATTAATTATGAGTTAATTAAATTATCCATAATCCCCAATCCATTATTATTAACTTAGGATCTTATAAATATATTCCAAATCTCTTTCTCATAATCGAACTCTTAAATTTAAATATTAATTTAATTTAAAAATAATATATAATCCAAAATGTAAGTCCTTAATGATTTATGTTATAACCTAAAGATTATATTTAATTAAACAAAATATTAATCAAATATAATTTAAAAATAAAACATTTAACAAAATTATTATAAATAAATTTATAAATAAACTAATATAAAAATAAATTTTAAACTAATTAATCTAATCAAATTTTAAATAAATAATAAATAAGATAGGCAAAACTCATTTTCAACTTAACCTTTATTTAAAATAAATAATAAAAATAAATCTTAGTCATGGGGTTACGTGGCCCCCACTCTGATTTTCTTTTTCTTTTTATTCTCTTTTTTTACTTTTTCTTTCTTTAAAATAAATAAAGATAATTGTTTTTTGTTTTTTTAACTTGTTTTTTGTTTTTTAACTTGTTTTTTTAGAATTAAATATTTTTTTTATATATTTATTTATCTATTTTAAAATAAATAAATAATATAAATACAACCCCTTTTTTTAATATATCTTTAAAAGATAGCAATTATCATATATTCAAAAAAATTTGTTTTCTTTTTAATTCAATAAATAGGTCATTGTTTTTATTTTTATTCTAAGAAACAAATTCATTTATATCCTAAAACATATATTTTTAACCAAATATTCTAAAATGGTTTCTATCAAATTTGTATGGTTTAATACCAAGGGTTTTAACAAAAAAAAATTTAATCAAACCCTAACGGATTCGATTCAAGTTTTCTAATATTTTAAGACATAATTATGACTTGTTTTGATCACAAACTTGAAAACCCCATTATCTAATTTGAAAACCACAAATTTCTAATGAAACTCCATCTAACCAAAAAACATATGCGACATGCAAACAGGAAAACCAAAACCACAGATTCATACCAATAACCATATTCTAAGATTGCAAACACGAAGCAGACAAGGAATTTCACACAAGAAGATTTCAGTATTTAAAACGCATAGAAGATGGGGATCTGAGTACTGAAATCAGGGATTCAAACCCTACCTCAAAACTCCAGTTGATAGAAGCCATGGAGAACAATCCAAAACCTTGAAAATCCTAAGCTTTCACAATTTCTTTCAATTCAAATCCAGAGCTAAAAAAAATGTAAAAATTCATGCAACCTATGTGCGCAAAAATGACCAAAAGAAACTTGATAAAGAAAACTTACTCAACCTAGGGTTTTCAAAGCTCATGCAACCCTAAAAGCAAACTCAACTAAAAAATCAAATCAGAAAATCAGAAAAAATTGAACTCAACTTAAAATTCAATAAAAAGAATTAATTTATTTAATAATGGATAATTACATGCACTTTTCCAATTTAGCCAATTAACTCAACTTTTTACTTTAAATTTATATTTTTAATTTTAATAAAATAATGTGCAACTGTAATTGGATAATATTATTTAGTTAACAAATAATATTTTAGCATATTAATAACATGCAAATTGATAATAAAATATCAATTTATTAATTATGCTTTTAAATCTCAATTTTGGATTTTATAATTAATGAAATCCTATATTTCCAAAATTAGACTTTTTAATTAAGTCTTTTTAATTAACACATGTATTTAATTAATCTTTATTAATTAAATAACATCATATTTAATATTTTTAAATTTAATAAGATTTAATTATTAATTACATAATTAATCTAATAAATCACTCAACCAACTAACACAGAAATCACATCAATCACATGACAAGGCAACATGACGACAAAATTGACTGAACTGAAAAATATCAAACAAACGCAAAGGAAGGGTTCACGAATGACGTCACCTTGACAAATTTGGAAGGTAGAAAATAAGATACTTGTCCACTGTTTCAGGATAATAATGGCTTAAGTTGGGATTTGGACTTGTATGTTCTCCCCTGTCTTACCATTGAGATATTGCGATAAAGGATGCTCATCCTGATAATTCAGGGAAGTCAATGCTCGGTACCTACAAACATGCATCCCAAAGTCGAGCGTGTACATAATGTATAGAACAAAAAATGATAGGGATCGGTTGATCATGTGGATCTGACAATGCAAGTAACTACATCTCCAACCTCTACCATATCAGACACATCGTACAAAAAATTAGGATAAACATGCCACACAGTAATGCAAAAGATATATGCCAACCATACGCATGCAAGTATGGGGTGAGTAAAATCATCCTAACATATGCATAATAATCATGAAAATAACCAAAATACTTTGGCATCATAATTGAAAGTAAATTTATGGGTGGGCACAATACATTCTTTATGTTTCTTTCTTACATACATGTTTACTTTTGCAATGTATATGTTCAGTTACCCACCACGCCGTGTGTGGGATATGTACTTACTATTTATGAATAAAGAAAATTTAATGCAAATGCTTGTATAATTTTATGTTCTTATACATTTTATCATACATGAAATGTTGTTCTTTATTAATATTTTTCTATTTTATTTTTGACAATGCACACTTAATAACAATGAATACCTTTCACCTTAGTTGCATGCGTTGTCTCAACTCTACCTGTTTGAGCTAAAAGAAAAAAATAGGTAACATTTTTGGTGACATTTTAGGGGTGTTTTCCTTCTAAAAAATCAAACAAACTTCCTTTTTGGAAATCCATTGGACATCGAAGTCATTCTTCCTTTGATAAAACCGAACCTTCTCTCAACTGAAAATTGAAACAAACCTGCTAAAACTGAAACACACCAAACTGTAGAAATTGAAACACTAACTCCTAAGTTGTTGCACTTCATTATATCTGTGTGGGGCAAATTTTTATGATATGAAATAGGGAGTTTATTAACACCTATCTCATATGATGGATATCTTCTTCACACTTATAATGCATTTCAGTAACTTAGTCTTATTCTCTACCACACAGTTGAAAACTGAAACTAAATACTATAATTATGATACCTCCATTGAATAACTATGTATCGTCCATACCAATGAGCCAAAAAGACTCACTTTTATCAAGGATTCATGTTTTTTTTTAATTTAGGTATGATAGGGATAGCGTTTCTAACTACAAACTAAGTAGCTGAAACATGTGCATCAACATTTATTGAAAACTAAAACTAAAAAATGAACTACCCTACCCTAATTTACTGAGATGATGATGACTCAAATGAAACCATTGATCAGTTTCTAAAAAAACACCCTTTTCTTCCCAGCTTGAGATTCTGTACAAATTTGAAAACAACTAAAACAAGATATAAATGTGTAAGACAATGAGACAATTGTAGTAATATTACTCCAATAACAAAATTAATGAGGCCTGCCTCCTCATTTGGATTAGAAATACCATTGTCTGGAGGTGTATAAACAAAATTAGATTATTTTTCTTCTATTGAGCCCTTATTATTGGGAGAAAACTTGACCTCTACTAGCTTGTTGGCCTCCATCCTGGATAAATATCTTATAGGACAACCTCGTGAGATGACAAAATTTGAGGAATGAAAGTTGGTGCTACCTTTATGTTATGTTGCTCCATTACTTTGTTGGCTAATTTTTTAAATTTCTAATGTCTCTTTTAGAGCCATGTTCGAGAACACTTCCTCATGATAATGTCCTTGAACTACCTCTTCAATACATGTTGCTCTAATCTTCGTACCTGAACAAAATGCTTCTTCTGCATCACAAAACTTCTCTTCATACTCTGAAATTGAAGAAAATGCTTCTTCAGCATCCCAAAACTTCTCTTCTTCCATGTCCTATTGAACCATTTGCATAATAGGACTATTTTTTTGTTGGAAATATATGATGTGCCCAGTGACTGAGAGAGGGGGTGTGAATTAGGAACCAATAAAACTTAATCCTTTTAATCCACAATTAGATTAACTTCTTTGTTTGCATGCATGGAACTTTAAAGTATAGAATCATACACAACACATAACACAATATTTGGTTACCCAGAAACCTTCCAAAAGAAAGTAAAACTTGGGTGGGGATGATTCCCAAGAGATTTAGTACTACAGTATAAATTTAGCCTATTAGAGCTTATAATGACCACTTTTGAAGGTCTTCCCTGTTAGGAGCATAGAAAGGACTGTTAAGTCCACCTTGTTAAAGTATTTTGTACAATACAATAAGTAATGCAACTCTATTAAGAGATTTAGAGAAAGGACTGTTAGGTCCACCTTTTTAAAGTATTTTTCTGATCCACCTGTGAGAATGAACCAGTTGATGATTTGCTCTGTGCAACTATGATTTTTGAATAAGATCCTTCTTAATATAACTGATCACCTGAATGTGATAGATGAGACTCTGTTGTGCTGAATACTTCCGCTCTTTAATCAAAATGGCATTCACATGTCTTACAATTATACATATACATACATTTCCTTTCATTTCATACATACATTTTGGATAAAATAAACTATCTTACATAAATTTCTTATCCAAACAAATGACTCTACAAGTTGGCTTGCAATAAACAAAATGATATTGAACAATATATGTAAGGTCAATTTCAAACTTTTACTCGGGTCCAGAAGTCTGCTCGGGTGATAAAATGTCACTCGGGCGATACTGAAAATCACTCAGGCCATACTGATCACTCAAGCGATTTTGGTCACTCGGTCAATGATGATCACTCAGGAAACACTGATCACTCGGGACTTGAATAATGCTTGTTGGCTCGGTCGACACTAGATGACTAAGTGTTTTGACACTAATTGACAATATATCTTGTCATAAGGTCTACAATATCCCCCTTTGGCATTAGTTACAAAAACACTTATCATTGAATTATGTATCTGATATGTCAAAACTCCCCCTTACTGTTTGCTCGGGTTTTGACACTGCTTCTACTGCTCGGGTCCAACTGACTCTATTTTTGTGTTTTTCAATAATTGTTTTTGTAAAGTATATTTTCTTCATTGTTCCACTTTACATGTGTTTCCTCAATGATATTTCCCCTTTATTACAATATAATGATATTTCCCCCTTGTTTTTGACAAAAATGCCAAAAGTGATATTTACAAGGTCATTCCAATGTATGATAGGAAATCACTATGTACCTTCAAAATCTGAGATAAAGTGTTGTCCCCCTACACACAACTATATCATTAGCTCTACAACTAAGAAATTTTTGTCATGAATGAGTGTCTTTGAATGTGTTATGTGTTTCTACATTCCATCCATGTGTGGTAGGAGTTGGCTTTGTATAGCTGTAAGAGACTCTCTAGTTTTGGCTTCTTCTCTCAACAATTCAACCTATAGATCAGTAAGATACTTGATCTTCATGAAGTGAGTTGAACTAGTGCTTCGGTCAAGTGCTAACTGCCTTGCACTTTCCTTCATGTCTGCATCAATCTTCACTATCTTGTTCTTGATCTCCATAGTAAAGTTAGAGGTGTCACTTAACTTTACAAATAGTGCTACCACATTGGTCACGGTGGTTTCTAGAGTGCTGATGATATTGGTGAGATGCACCTAGTCAATTGCAATCTTTTTTGCAATGTTTTCTAGAACCTTGTTCTCAAATTTCTTTTCTACTTTCTCGAGTAACTTCTCTTGACCATTCATATCTATGTTGAACTTGTGGACAATGTCAACAAGTTGGTCCATTATTGAGTCACTCTCATTGACTTCAATCTGCAATGCATCTACAAATATGCCTTTGACGTCTTCAAGTACTTTATTCCTTTGCATTTCCTTTTGGAGCTTCTGTTGTGTAGCTCTTTTCTTCCACAGTTCTCCCAGAATATCCATTTGCTCTACAGATAAGCTGGATTGATCCCAATTTGGAATCACAATTTCTTCATCAAGATCTATCTCATCATTATTTACTAATTTTTCTTTTCCTTTTGTCTTGGGACTTGGTGAAGGAACAATTTCCTTACCTTGACCTTCCTCATCCTTTTCTTCAGTATTCAATCCAATTAGGTCATTGACCTTTATAGTACCAATTTATGAATCAATGTTAACCGATGTGTCAATACTGGTAGTAGAAATATCTACCTTGTCTTTCTACGACTTGGGTGTGCTTGGCTTAGTAGTAAGTGGAGCGTGTTGCTCAGTTTCTACTTGTTCAGATGTGGATTCTGCAACCTTTTCCTTGCTTAGAGGTACTATATTCTGGATAAGAGATTGGGGTAATTATTCCATTACCTCTACTGCAATCTGCTCAGCATTGGACTGTTCAATAGTCTGTACCTCAGGTAATGTATCATCATTTTCCTATTCTGGAGGGCATGTACTCGGTGTTTCTGCCTTAACATTGTCTTCTTTTATCTTAAATATTGATCTCCATACTAATGTGGCATGTTGAACTACAGCTTCTATGTTTTTGTTTAATATTTGGAATGCCCTGAATCTGGGGGTGTGACTATTTTGATATTTACTCAAGGCCTCTTTTACTTCTTTGCCTTTCATTGCAGGCATGACTTGCTTCAATGTCTATTCCCTTATGTCCGTTTCAGTTTGGGCTGCATCATTCTAAGGAATAGAGACTCCCTTGAATAGGTCTTCAATCATATGACTCTATATCTTAAAGGGGTCATATTTCCATTTTGCCATCTTCTCCACTACTGCTTCTTCAATCTTCTTATTTTCTTCCTTAGTCCTAGAAGCATAATTCAGTGACTTCAAAGAACTCATACCTCTTCCTTCTTTTAGTTCTTCAATTTTCTGATCAAGTGAGGGCGGTGGTCTCAAGAAAACCATAGTATCAGCTTCTTCATCATCATCCTCATATTTACCCAATACAAGTCTTCTCCTTGATCTCCTCATGGTGATAATAGGGGTAGTGTTTTTTTCCCTTTTCTGCTTGGGTGTTGCCTTCCTCTTCTTCTGAGGAGGTTCAATATTAGTCTCTTCCTTTTCTTCCTTAGATTTAACATCCTCTATTTTAACTGTATCCTCTTTACTCTTAGAGATGGTAGGAGATTCAAAGGTCTTGCCATACTTCTTCTTAAATGTATCAAGCCTCTTCTTTCCTCTTTTCAAAATCTTGGGAATCTCAATCTCCAAAGATATCCTACTCTTATCGTCTTCATATGTTCCAAATTAGGGTGCCTTTGGATAGGTGGGTACATTTACAAGAGCCTCTATAATGTCTCTTATGTCATCTATGTTGACTTCATATGATAGGGGCTTTACCCATGCAACCCTAGGCTTTACTACTTGTAAATAAACCTTATCACAATCAACTAGGAAACAGATTTCATATTTGTAATCTTCAACTAGTCGTTTAGGAATTTTGTACCTACTCTACATCTTTTGTTTAAAATTCTCAAAGTATCCATCCATAATATTATCAAATTTATCTCCTAACTCAGCTATGAATTCATTAATCTGATGGATTATTGGTCTATCCTTCTTCCATGCTACTGTACCCTTGGAGGGAAAGAACTTCTCAACATAAAAGAGTATGTATATTAGAAGAGAACCAAACTTACATGAATTGGTTTTGGATACTCGGATTCATTCCATATTCTTGCTCAACTGGATGAGCTGCAATTCTACTAGGTCTAATAAAAGATTCTTCTTCACCACCTTGTATGCTAGGTCAACAGCTTCACACAGAACACTATTAGGTCTGCTCGAACTATATATCTTGTGGGCTATAACATGAATGCCAAATTTAAATTCCATATCAGTTACTCCATTAAGTCTCATGCCTCTGCCATCCCACTCGGCAAGAGTTAACTCAACTAGTCATCATGGGTTAGGGTTTTGGTAGCTTTTTTCTTTTCTAGCATAGGAAACCCAGTGACACAATGAATTATCTTCTTCATGATCTTCACAGGATGTTCTAACCACAGGTGCATGTCATGGACATGGATAAGAACATATCTCATCCAATTTGTTTGGAAATTCCTCAGCATGTGTATGATGTGTGTCAAACCCTTGGTTTTTATGTGTTTATGTTTGGGCTTCATACTCCCATTTGTACATAATGCATCATATGCTTTATTCATCTCAATGTTTCCAAGCTCCTGTATGTTGCAATGATAGAAGCTTCATATATCGTTAACCAGTAACACTTTCAGAGGAATTGGGGAATGAGCTCCCATCAGGTCTATCTCAATTGTTGGATGAAGCTTAAACACTGGAGGATCACAAATTGCATTTATCACCGACATCTCAAAACATTTCTTGACCTTGCTGCTGGAAGTGGATGCCATATTGTTCAAACGAAATGATCAAACTTTGATTTCAATCACAAATTTGCACTGAATCGCTAAGGTATTTGAATTGATCTGTAAACTGAAAAATTTGTAAGTAATAATCTTTACAATCCTTAATTTATAAGAGACTGTTAGATTATTTCATTAAATTCTTTGTACATAGTAGTTGGAATGACTCGGGTGTTTCTCCAAGATTTACTTGGAAGCTCGGGTGAAACTAACTTTCCAATTATCAATACTGCCTGACTCAGCTCGGTTAAGCTAGAGTAGCTCGAGTGTTACTAACATTCTAAATCGGGTAGAACTATAATATGTCCTCATGCATCAATATGTAGATTTGGACTTGCTAACTTATCTGGAATTGATGTATGATGGCTTGTATTGCATAGTTCCAGTCATCTCCTTACATTCCTATTCTGTAATGGTAGATCCACCCAGCTCACTGTTTTGGGTGCCATTAGATCCTTCATTTATTTGATCTAAAATATCAAGAGACTTCCTTACCCATTTCTCACTCATCTGAGATCTAATTTTAGAGACTTTATCTTTTCCATTCTTAAAACCAGTATCAACTTTTTATTTGTTTATACAGTTCTTTCTTAGATGATCGAGTTGCTTGCACACATAACATCTCTTAGTAGGATCCCTTTTTCTAAAGTGAGTCTTCATACAATTTGCACCAATGTGCCCATATTCACCACAATGAAAAAATCTATACCATGTTTTGTAATCCCAACCAAAAATTGCCTTGGCTAATTGTTCACCAAGATTCCATTTCTTAGTTCTGCACTCGGAAGATCTATGACCTTGTTTGTTACACTTGTAGCATTTTCCTTCAAACTTAGGTTTCTCTTTGCATTCACTTTCTCTATGTCCATGTTGTTACAACGGTAGCATTTACCATTAAATTTTTATTTTCCATTGCTCTAACATTTATTTGATGTATGCCCTAACTTACCACAATGATTGCATGTAGGCTTGTTCTTTTGAGATCTTTGTTGTGAGGATTCACCTTGTTTTGGATAACCTAATCTAGTATGTCCATGATGTCTAAATTTTGTTTCCTGATCCATGCTAGTTTTTGAATTCATCATACTTTCATTTGTTTTCTTTTCAGCATTGAGATCAATCTGCAATCTTTCATTTTCTGTCCTTAGACAATGACAACTTCTTGTGTTACATTATTGAGTTGACTTACCAAATCAGCTTGCTGAAGTGACAAGTGTTGGATTTCATTCTATTTTTTTTCTAATCTTATACTCAGCACTTTTTTATCTTCATGTGCTTTATTTCTGTCATCTTCTACTTTGTTCTTTAGTTCCATGACTTCACATATTCTGATTGAATGAATTTCATGTTCTCTTTTGAAATTTATGACTTCTTCATATAAAGTGAGATTCCTTGTAATTAAGTCTTCAATGGTTGCATCAGCTTCTTTAGAACTTATGTCCTTGCAAAATTCTTCAATTATTTCTTCTATATATTTCTTGTCATTCATCTTCACTGTTAATTCTTTTCTTCTTTTCAGGGAAAGAGAGAGTTGATCCTTAAGTTTCATGATCTAATCCATGGCCACTTTAATATCTATCTTTTCATTCTCAATGGCTTTCTCCAGTCTATATGTTTCCATAGCCTGTGATCTTTTCTCAAGTTGTTAAACTTCGGATAAGAGAACCACTACTCTGATAGGCATAATCATCCTAACATATGCATAATCATCATGAAAATAACCAAAATATTTTGGCATCATAATTGAAAGTAAATTTATGGGTGGGAAATACATATTCTTTATGTTTCTTTCTTATATACATGTTTACTTTTTTAATGTATCTGTTCAGTTACCAACTAGGTCGTGTGTGGGATATGTACTTCCTATTTATGAATAAAGAAATTTTAATGAAAATGCTTGTATAATTTTATGTTCTTATACATTTTATCATACATGAAATATTGTTCTTTATTAATATTTTTCTATTTTATTTTTGATAATGCACACTTAATAACAATGAATACCTTTCACCTTAGTTGCATGCATTGTCTCAACTCTACCTGTTTGAGCTAAAAGAAAAAAAATAGGTAACATTTTTGGTGACATTTTAGGGGTGTTTTCCTTCTAAAAAATCAAACAAGCTTCCTTTTTGGAAATCCATTGGACATAGGAGTCATTCTTCCTTTGATAAAACTAAACCTTCTCTCAACTGAAAATTGAAACAAACTTGTTAAAACTGAAACACACCAAACTGCAAAAATTGAAACCCTAACTCCTAAGTTGTTGCAATTCATTATATCTGTGTGGGGTGAATTTTTATGATATGAAATAGGGAGTTTATTAACTCCTATCTCATATGATGGATATCTTCTTCACACAAGATAATACAGTTCAGTAACTTAGTCTTATTCTCTACCACACAACTTTGAAAACTGAAACTAAATACTATAATTATGATACCTCCATTGAAGAACTAAGTATCGTCCATACCAGTGAGCCAAAAAGACTCACTTTTATCAAGGATTAATGTTTTTTTATTTAGGTATGATAGGGATAGTATTTCTAACTACAAACCAAGTAGCTGAAACATGTGCATCAACATTTATTGAAAACTAAAACTAAAAACTGGACTACTCTACCCTAATTTACTAAGATGACGATGACTCAAATGAAACCATTGACCGGTTTCTAAAAAACACCCTTTTCTTCCCAGCTTGAAATTCTATACAAACTTGAAAACAACTGAAATGATATATAAATGTGTAAGATAGTGAGACAATTATTATAATATTACTCCACTAACAAAAGTAATGTGGCCTACCTCCTCATTTGGATTAGCAATACCATTTTATGGAGGTGTATAAACAAAATTAGATTATTGATTGAGCCCTTACTATTGAGAGAAAACTTGACCTCTACTAGCTTGTTGGCCTCCATCCTGGATAAATTTCTTATAGGACAACCTCGTGAGATCACAAAATTTGAGGAATGAAAATTGGTGCTACCTTTATGTTATGCTGCTCCATTACTTTGTTGGCTGATTTTTGAAATTTATAATGTCTCTTTTAGAGCCATGATTGAGAACACTTCCTCATGATAATTTCCTTGAACTACCTCTTCAATACTTGTTTCTCTGATCTCCATACCTAAACAAAATTCTTCTTCTACATCACAAAACTTCTCTCCATACTCTAAAATTGAAGAAAATGCTTCTTCAGCATCCCAAAACTACTCTTTTTCCATGTCCTATTGAACCATTTGTTGGAAATTTGGCTTCCTAAGGAAGCATGACTTATTTTGTGTTGTCAATCATGGCAACAAAGTCATACTTAAGTTCTGTCATAAAAGGAAAAATGACTAAGTGTGAAAACAGGGTAGACAGACAGATACAGAGTTCAGTACATCAGCGCACATATTAGAGATCATGCCAAAGCATGTGTGCTTAGTTATATACTCTATGGTGTTTATACATGCTAGATCTAGACACACCAAGTATGAAACATCTGTACAGAAAAGTTACAGGCAGAAACAGAGCATGGAAGCCTACTACAGTTTTGATCAGCGTGAATGATTTTGTAATGTAATGGCTAAGTGCCTTTAGTTATAAGTTTGTATTAATGTAATAAATGTTGTAGTAAACACGCTTAGGCCGACTTGTTTAGAAGCGTTGTATATTTTTGTTTTTGGGCCGACTAGTGATTTGTTTTGGGTCGCACCTATTCGGATTTGAAGATATAAGTATGTAATGTAAAGATATGTTACGAATGTCGATTACTATGTAAGAAGAAGTTACAGAGGGATAGTATAATGAAGTCAGAAGATGATATATCTCTTTGAAAGAGTAAGAGCATCCACACATACATGGAACTAATCAGACAATGTGTCACCACAGCAGTTCATTTTTGATATAGTTCATATCAACATTCAGAGGGTTGTAGCCTTTAGCTTATTGGCCAGTGAGCCTAGGCAGTGAGCCATAAACCTATAACAGGGTTATTGTAAAAGACTCCTAACAGGGTTAGACCTTTAACCAGGTTATTGTACTTAATTTGTAAAGACTACTTCTAACAGGGCAAAGGAACTTTAACAGGTTCATTATACCTTGTACAATATTTTGTGGGTACTAATCCCCACCAGAGTTTTCCTCTGATCAAGGTTCTCCGTAATCATATCATGTGTTATGTGTTCTTGTGTTAAGATTCTTTGAATTCATATTTGTTTCATGTTTAATTGGCTGAAATATAATTAATAGATAAACACTGATTCANTTCCCCCCCCCCCCCCCCTCTCAGTGTTTCTAACAATTGGTATCAGAGCTCTGGTCCTCTAAAAGAAAGTTTAACCACTTGAGGAGATCATGGACTTAGCTGAAGAAAAACATTTGAAAAAGAATCTTGAAGCAGCTCTTGAAGATCTTGACAGATCTGAGAAGGAAAATGAATAACTAAGATTAAAAAATGATGGCTCTCAAATACTTATTAAAAGGCTAAGAAAATATCTGAAAGATTGTTCTACAAATGATCGAGGACAAATGGTCAAAAAGCTTAATGAAGAAAATAAATCTCTAAAGGATAAACTTGAATATCTAGAGGAACAGCTTACAGATAGCCAAAATACCATTGAAGATAAGATCAAAGAAAGCAAACAATTGGAAGATGAACTTCTGCAGGCAAACATGAAAGTCTTGGAATTGGAAAACAAGAAGAAGAAGTTGGAATCTGAATTAACAGAAGCAAAAGACAAGATTGATAAACTTCACACAAGTTCTGATTTAATTCAATCCCAGCTCAATGCGCAAAGACAAAAAGGGAACACTAATGGTCTTGGATTCAGTATAGCACAAGATGAAATAAAATCATCACAAGAGAGAGAGAAAAAAAACTTGAAGCGTCCTCAGAAGCTAAGAAATTTGAAGGTACTATAGAGGTTATATCTAAACCACCTAAAAGAGAAATCAAGCAAGTTAACAGAACTTGTTATGCATGCAATAAACATGGTCATTTGACAAGAGATTGCAAAGAGGTAAGACCTTTTCAAGGTTATTGTTACTCCTCTAATAATTTTGGTCACAGGGCTATACATTGCAGAACAAGTCATAATAATCAACATCAGTAGAATCACAGAAGTATGAATCAAAACAATCAAATAAATAAACTCTCAAGAAATTTGCAGAACATTACATGTCAAATATGCAACTACAATGGACACACAGCAAAGTAGTACAGCATGATGAGCAAGAACATCAGACCTCCTATCATTTGTCACACATGTGGAAAGGCTAGACATATCTCAAGGTTTTGCAGATCCAAAACTCAGAAACAAGAGGATCCTAAAAAGTCACTATTTGAAGAGAAAGGAGAAGCCAATTTTGTCAAAGCAAATGAAGATTCAAGGAAAATATGGGTTGAAGTTAAGAAGGACAATAATGTTGAAAAAGTAGTTGATGCATCCACAGTAGATGCACCCTCTACTTTTGCTTGAATAGACCTTCTTGGTCTTAGGGGGAGCTATTCTAGCTCAGAACCCCTGCGTGGTTGGTGTACTCACTTCAGAGTATGCACCTTTGGATTCATGGTTAAAAGCATAGATTACAGCTATATGCATTCATGCATTATCTAAATTGCATCGGGATCAAAGTTTGAAAATCACTATGTATGGTTACAAGCATTAAATGTGATAGATTGTATAAAAAGAAATTCACGGTCGATCATTTTCACATTTACATTTGAGAGCATAGAAATTGAAGAGCATTGGAGCACTAAGAAATCTAAGTATGAAGGCATAACAGTTTGGTAGTTGAAACGAATGGATAATTAGTTTGAAACAAAGCCCTAGTCGTCACGTCATTTTAGAATTTCATGGAAACCCTACAAAAGAAATCACCAAGTAAGTATGGCGACCCCACTTATGTTTGATGTAGCTGAGAGGAAGAGGTTCATATTTAAGAAGCATCCATTCAAATCCATACTAGATGATGTGGAAGGGGCTTTCTCCAAAACCCCGCTCGGTGTTGTTCACATGGAAGATATCTGTGCGTACATATACTGTAAGAAGGAATCATTAGGAGATGATAATATAGCTTCTCATATGGCATCAATGTTAAATCTAGACTTCACATTCAAGGATGAGTTCACGCACTTACAAGATAACCCTATTCTTGAGTATTCGAATGCGCATGAGTTTGAAGAACCAGAATGGGTGAAAATTCTGTTAAGCAGAATTCATGATGATCTTTTCCGTATTGGAGATGTCCCAGTTCACATCACTACTAAACTAATCCATCAACTAACAAGACTTCCAATGACTAGACCTATGCTTCCCATTGGCAAGGATGTCAAGAAACAAATTGAGAAAGTTTGTTTGTCTAGGAGTGATAGGCGAAGAATGATAGTTGACCCTATCAAGGAAGATGACATTAAACTCATGACTATGATACTTGGATACAAGTTTCACCATGCAAGCAGGTTGAATAGTGTCTCTGCAGTAACAGTTCTTGCAGCTATCAGAATAGTGAAGGACAACACCCAATACAACCTATGTGAGATCTTGCGTGGTCAATTGATTGACAATATCAGAATCATCAAGCATGATAGGAGCCAAAAATTTAGGTTTGGATCTCTGATCATCTATTTGTATCACCGTATAGTTGGTAAGGTTGCAGAACTTTATCTAGACAAAGGCAAACCTACAATGACTCAGATATCTCTTAAAACCACACTAGAAAGTAGTGCAAGAGAATGGATATGGACATAAAGATATTCAAGGTCAAAATGCATAGCAGGTTCAGACTATCTGAGAAGATAGTTGACAAATACAGGGATACAATATGCTTTATGGTAGAGACAGATTGCACATGCATGGAGACTGTTGAGCCAAGAACTAAGTGGATTCATCCACTAGGGTATGAATTAGAAGACCATGTGTTAGAAGGATATGCGCAAGTCTTATTGTCAGTACCTAAAGACCCTAATGAACCTAGATGGGGCACCTATAGAGAAAAAACCGACAAAGTGGATATTGAACTACAACTTGTTGTTAACAAAAGGAAAGCATCCAGAACTACATCCAACATTTTGAGAAAGCATGGAGTCACTCAAGAAGATTTGGACAACGCAAAAGAAGCCAAAATTGCTAAAGTTAAACTTGAGAAGACTAATAACACTCAGAAGAAGAAGTAGAAGAAAAATGAGGAGAGTACCACTGTGCCTACTACCACAATTGATCTAGATACTTCTCCACCTTCTGTACCTAGTAAGAAACCTAGAGGAAGGAAGTGGCTATAAATCATCCATCCTCAAGAGCTACATGAAGCACAGTAAGGAGTACTCAAGCTCCACCTGAGCTAGGTTTTAGACCCAGTATAAATATCTTGAAGAATAGGATTATAAATGAAGGAAGATTGGATACACTTTCCAAAGTCTATGACAAATATCAAGAAATTGATATTAGTGAGATACATTCTATGGTCATATCTCATATGATCAAGTTTAAGAAATCAGTTCTTGAACTTAAGATAGTGATACCAGATCAATTATGGAACATATTGGAGATCATGAAAAGACATGCTATAGAAAAGGAAATGAAGATTAGAGAAGGAACTTTGGATACTCTTCTTCCTATATGTTCACATGATGAGAAGGTTATTCTGTTAGATCTAGTAAAGCCTCATCTCCGTAGTAAGACAAGAACTCTATAGATTATGAACAAAGAGTATGAGCAGGTTGGAAAGGAGACTGAAAAGGCATTTTCACAAGTATTTATGGACAGACATATGTATACACCAACAGCGCCTACACCAAAAGTTACTCTAGCTCCTCCCAAATAGGCTACAGAACCAATAATTCAGGCAGCGCCTATGACAGGTCCACAGGATTCAGCGCCCTCAATTTCAATAGCCTCTGAGACAGCTAAAGATACAAAGGATACTATAGTGATTGATGATGTAAATATATCTATGATAGCTTCTGATAATGATATGAATAATGTTGATGAAGCAATGAACACAGATGACACATCTCTACAACAAAATGAAGTTCCTCTCATTGATCCAATAGGCTTGGATAAGGAGAAAGATACTCAAGGAAATGAGACACCAGTAAAGGAAATTCATGTCAAAAGTGAATGTGTAGACACAAGTCATAATACTATTTTCTCAACATCCACTAAACCATCTACCTCATTGTTGTCAAGGTTAACTCCTGACTCAGCAATTTTAGATGCATGGGGAGAAGAAGACCTTATCAAGATCAGCATCCTTGCCATGGAAAAGGCAAAAGAGAAACATGTGATGAGGAACCCTCATTTTGTGGAATCAATAAACATTCTGAATGAACTAGTTCCTACTAATAAGAAAATTGCTAAAGTTCAAACATTTGAACATGTGGATAGCGTACTGACAAACTTCAAAACACATTTCACTAGCCTAGTAGAATTAGCTACTAAGATTGTAGAAGATGAACACAAGAAGGAGAGACTAAATGACTTGGTAAAGAACTTTATCTTAGATCTGAACTCCTTAAAGATTGGGCAGGCTATATTGAAGGAATTAGCAGATAAAAGAAAGTCATAACAAACTGTATGGATAGAGTGAAGCTCACCTCTGAGCACACTAAAAAGATAGCAGAAGTAGAATAAATGGTGGACAACATAAGGAAATCAATTGAAAACTCCTTGCAAGATATGAGCATATGCAACAATGTCTACCAAGGGTAGTTAGACAAAATTGAGAAGGCAAAACTGTAAATCAGCAAGATAAGGGTAAGGCAAACTCAGTTGAGGAATGCACTTGTGCCATCTCTAGCAGTTCTTAATGAGAACATAAAATATATTGATAACACAATACATACATATGATCAAGGTCCTTGCATGGATCTGATAAAAATGGAGAAATTGACATATGCCTTATGCGCGCATCTGCAGACAGTTGATGCAATGAAATTCTTTTGGCAGCAAGAGATTCAATCTCTTCAAGTTGTGTACCCAGAAGTCTACATGGAGTATGTTAAAGACTTATAGTTTTTGCACACCTTTTTCATTAATGTCAAAGGGGGAGTAGTATAGAATGTGTAGATGCAGAAAAGTATTTATGTATATATCATTAAGTATTATGATATACAGTCATTTTTGTATGAAGTCATTTCGAGTAACTTAGCCACATTCCTTTGTTGCCATAAATGACAAAGGGGGAGATTGTTGGCAAGTTGACTTCTTGAGGAAGCATGACTTATTTTGTGTTGTCGATCATGGCAACAAATTCATACTTAAGTTCTGTCACAAAAGGAAAAATGACTAAGTGTGAAAATAGGGCAGACAGACAAATACAGAGATTAGTACATTAGCGCACATGTTAGAGATCACACATGAGCATGCATGCTTAGGTATATACTCTATGGTGTTTATACATGCTAGATCTAGATGCACCAAATATGAAACATCTATACGGAAAAGTTACAGGCAGATTAGTAGACCTGCAGTCCAGGAAACAAAGCATGGAAGCCGACTATAGTTTTGATCAGCGTGAATGATTTTGTAATGTAATGGCTAAGAGCCTTTAGTTATAAGCTTGTATTAATGTAATTAATTTTTTAGTAAACACGCTTAGGCCGACTTTTTTGGAAGTGTTGTATATTTTTGTTTTAGGGCCGACTAGTGATTTGTTTTGGGTCGCGCCTATTCGGATTTGAAGATATAAGTATGTAATGTAAAGATATGTTACAAGTGTCTATTATTGTGTAAGAAGAAGTTACAGAGGGATAGTATAATGAAGTTAGAAGATGATATAGCTCTTTGAAGGAGTAAGAGCATCCACGCATACACGGAACTGATCAGACAACAGTGTCACCACAGTAGTTCATTTTTGATATAGTGCATATCAACATTTAGAGGGTTGTAGCCTTCATCTTATTGGGCAGTGAGCCTAGGAAGTGAGCCATACACCCCTAATAGGGTTATTGTAAAAGACTCCTAACAGGGTCAGACCTTTAACCAGGTCATTGTACTTAATTTGTAAAGACTGCTTCTTATAGGGCAAAGGAACTTTAACAGGTTCATTATACCTAGTACAATATTTTGTGGGTACTAATCCCTACTGGAGTTTTCCTCTGATCAAGGTTCTCCATAATAATATCATGTGTTATGTGTTCTTGTGTTAATATTCTTTGAATTCATATTTGTTTCATGTTTAATTGGCTGAAATATAATTAATAGATAAACACTGATTCACCCCCCCCCCCCCCCCCCCCCCNTTCCCCCCCCCCCCCCCCCCCTCAGTGTTTCTAACACCATTTGCATAATAGGACTAGTTTTTTGTTGGAAATATATGATGTGCCCAGTGATTAAGAGGGGGGGTGAATCAAGAACCAATAAACTTAATCCTTTTAATCCACAATTAGATTAACTTCTTTGTTTGCATGCATAGAACTTGAAAGTAAAGAATCATACACAACACATAACACAATATTTGGCTACCCAGAAACCTTCCAAAAGAAAGTAAAACTGGGGTGGGGATGATACCCCCAAGATTTAGTACTGTAGTATAAATTTAGCCTATTAGAGCTTACAATGACCACTTCTGATGGTCTACCCTTTTAGGAGCATAGAAAGGACTGTTAGGTCCACCTTGTTAAAGGATTTTGTACAATACAATAAGTAATGCAACTTTGTTGATAGATTTAGAGAAAATATTGTTAGGTCCACCTTGTTAAAGGATTTTTATGATCCACCTATGAGAATGAACCAGTTGATGATCTGCTCTGTGCAACTATGATTATTGAATAAGATCCTTGTGAATATAACTGATCACCTGAATGTGATAGATGAGACTCTATTGTCCTGAATACTTTTTATCTTTAATCAAATTTTCATTCACATGTCTTACACTTATACATATACAAACATTTCATTTCATACATATATACATTTTGGATAAAACAAACTATCTTACATAAATATCTTATCCAAACAAATGACTCTACAAGTCAGCTTGCAATAAACAAAATGATATTTAACAATATATGTAAGGTCGGCTTCAAATTGTCACTCGGGTCCAGAAGTCTACTTGGGTGATAAACTATCACTCGAGTGATACTGTAAATCACTCAATTCATACTGATCTCTCGGGTGATGTTGGCCACTCGGGCAATGTTGATCACTCAAGAAACACTGATCACTCAGGACTTGCATAATGCTTGCTGGCTCGGTTGAAACTAGATGACTAAGTGTTTTGACACTAATTGATAATATGTCTTGCCATAAGGTCTATATTTTTACCTCATTGTAGCTCTCTGATTCTGTAAGGTATGACCCATCAATCTTTGAAAAAAAATCATCAATTATGGAGGCAAATTCCTCAATTTCATTCACTACTTTCATCTCCTGAAAGATCAACATACTATCCAATTCTTCATGCTACTTAATACATGCCCCTATAGTTAGTATGAGAATATTTTCTTCACTTTCATCAACATAGTTAGGGAGTTTAGAAAATAAGTCAGACTAAATCTCATCCTCTCATTTGACACAATCAAGTAATTCATTAAATAAATCAATAAGAACCTCAAAGTTATCATCCTTTTGATCATCAAGTAACAAATTTGATTTATCATTCTCTTTATATTAAATAGTCACAACAACATGTAATTATTCTTGACAAATTATAAAAGCGGGGAGTTCCTCTATAGATGAGCTAACCGTACTGAGACAAGAAGGCTTTTCAAGGGTTCTAGATTGATTTTGTATATTTATAGCCTCTTGAACAGGGAGGAAATCTCTAAAACTTGGAAAAGTGTATTGGTGAATCTCCTCTACATCCTCTAACAAATATGGGATGCAAGGAATTGACTACGCCTCTTAAATGAGTTCTTAATATGGATGTACTTTCTCAAGAATAGGTTATTGAAGTACAATAGGCTCTCTAAAACTCTAGGGAATGCAAATATTCTAGACTCTTGAGGTGAGAGATCACTCCTAAAATTTGGAATTTCACTCTTTTAGGATTCATGAGACTTACCTTGAAAAATCTTTGCATCTTTTTCTATAATTTTTCATTCTAAATTCCATTCAAACTGCCTTGGTTGCATTTCATATTGCTGATCCTGAAAATTGGTTTAATCATCATTACCTTTCTTTATACTTGTATTACCTAGTATTATTTTATATGCTATACTTTTTTCCTCTTTTAACTCAAAAGAATCCTTATTTTCCTCTATATAAAAGTCCCCTTCAGAATAAACAAGACTCACTAGATAAACTTGCATAATTTGTGGGGTTATTTGAAGACAAATAGGCTTCTCAAGATGCTTCTCTTGAAATACAGTTGGTTGAAATTTATCAGGTACATGAGCATCTTCCACCAAACATATTTTTTTGAACATAGGAATCTCCTTTCCAAAAAAATGGATTACAAAAATTACCAGTTGGGAAAGCTTCCTGACTAGGTACATGTTCTTCTAATGAAGGAGAAAAATTTGATTGGGCCTCCTCAAGCTTAATGACAATAGAAGCTAGGACCTTTATCAGATCTTTTTCATCTATTAATTTATTTGCATATTATTCTCTTTGGGCCTTTAACTCAGTTTTGTGATGCTCTTCATCTTGATCAAATTGTGTTTCCATCTCTCTTGCACAATTTGCCTCATTTCATTTATTTTCTGTTTCCAAATGGTTTCCAAAAAGTTTCATCATCCCATCACATTTTTCTTCCATTTATTGCTAATGACATTGGTCTTGATGAGCTAATCTTCCTTCTCATGTAGATAGGCATATTAAGTGTTGGAAATAATAGAATGGTGTACTAAGAGGGGAGGGGTGAATCAGTACCCTCAAAAAAATTATCACTTTAACCTTTATCCTTTTAGTAATCAAATGTATTCCCGACCATTTATGCTATCTTATCTTTGTGTGTGCAATATCAATTCATTAACTTAATAAGCATGTAAAACATTCATAGAAACATTCATGAAATGTATAGACACATGACACAAGATTTGGTGATGCAGAAAACCCCTGTTAGAAGGTAAAAACTACGGTGGGGTTGAAACCCACAAAGCTTCACTATCTATAGAATGGAAGGGGTCGGTTAAGGCTTGAAATTTTGATCACTTCTGATGATCTACCCTATTGGGAGTATTATGTGGAGACTAGTTAAGGTCTACTATATTAAGAGATTTAACAACATTGTTTAGTGTGCACTTGGCTAAGAGATTTATGAAGGATTGTTAAATCCACCTTTCACAAGGATTTCTTCTATTTTCTACACTTGTTAGAATTTAGACAAAAATATTCAATGACCTGAGTGTATGTAATCTATAATTTCTAATGAAAGATCCATTAAATTCACATATACAATGTATCACCTGATGTGATTGATTAATACCTCTGTTGCTCGGTAGCCTAGATTCTTGGTTCTTGATAACCTATTTCATCTTTTGTTGTTCTACTTCTTGAAACTCTTAGTCTGATCCAAAGATGTTCTCATTGGCTACTATCATTGTCACACACGTATGAAATGAATAATTACACATCTATTTATACAATATATTGACCTAATTAAGTTTCATGTATTACAATCATAACTCTATGATCAAAGGTTTACAACTTGACCTTGATCTCCTAGTTTTCATGTTTTTAATTATTTAGACTGATTAAAACAATTACAATTACATTTCTTATCCCTCAAGAAATGGTTTTAAATCAAATCAAAATGCTAAATATAAAACATAAATGTTTTATTTGACATGGAAGTCAGATCCACATTTCTCGGGTTATAATTGACTTTTGGTGTCTAATGCTCGAGTTGCTCTGTTGTCTGTCAGTGGGTGTTCCTTTTGTGAACTATCTGTCAGGTTCTCTTGCTCTGTCGGGTTCCTTTGCATTTTTTCTCTGTCAGTTTACACTTCAACTTGGGTTGAAGTTATGCAAACTGTGTCAGGTTTCTCTTATGATCTGTCTTATCGGGTTTCTCTTGAGCTTAACACTTTCAGTGACCTTTGTTATTTGTACTTTCAGTTTATACTAAAAGTCTATCTTTTGGTGTAGTGTTACCGATGGTTCAAAAATTGTTTTCCCTTTTCATACTAATGGAAAAAATAATGTCTTCAATCTCCCCCTTTGATATTAGTATCAAAAACTGATATGTGCAAAATACTAAAATGTGTATTATGTTCACCATGTGTTTACCTTGTCATTTATGACTCCCCCTATGTATATGTTGGTATAGTATATGTATATATGTGTACACCTGCCTTTATACTATACTCCCTTTTCACCTTATCTTCATATCATTTTCCCATTTTTATCATATCATTCTTCCCCTTTTTACTACTGTACATATCATTTTCACACTTTTTTGATAGTAAGGGCATAGGTGTTTACTTACAACTTATCAAAAATATGGGAATGGGAATTCTTCATGTCTTCCAATAGTTTCTCCCATTTCTCCTATAGGTGTTCAAGAGCCATTTTCTCTAGTGTTATTTGGGCATGCATATCATAGATGTTGTCTTCTACAGACATCTCTAGGGTGGCAATTAATTGTCTTGCTGAAGTCATGTGCTATTGCAGAAGTGTAAGATTTGGTAGCATTAGAGCCTGTAGCTCGGTAACCTCATCTCTAAACTTAGTTTCTGCTTCTAGAATTTCCTGTCTCAACCTTCTAGATTCCATAATCTTTTCCAAATGCATCTTGATTGCATTGTCATTTGTGGTTAGACCTTGTGCACTTGTATTTAGATCAGAATCTATTTGTGCAATCTTATCACTAATTTCCTTAGTGAATTTTTCTAAAGTGTACAACTTTTTTATTAAGGCAATAGCTTCAAAAATTATTGGATCTAATTCATCTACAATTTCTGAGAGCTTTACCTTGTTCACTGCCACTTCTTGGCTGATATTTTCTTTCAATTTGTATTGATATTTTTATTCTTCTCATTCTTCAATTGCTTTTTTCTACATCCACATTCTAGGATGTGATGGCCTCGGTTAGAATGGCAAGTTGATCAAGGATGGGGGCATCTTGATCAACATCTATGTCTGGAACTATTTGTGTCAATATATCCCTTGTATTTTCTAGTACTAGGGATTCAATGTGATCCTTCCTTAGCTTTTCTTGCATTGCTTTTCTTTGACATATTTCCCATATTCTTGGAGAGATTCAAAATCCAATGTAGAAGGGTCACATTTTGGTATCTCAATGATTTCATCTAGTGTTACCTGTAGCTTGGTCTTCTTTGTCTTCTTCTTCTTCTTGGATTTTGAGTGGGAAGCACTTGAATGTAGCACCAAAGAAAGATCCTTTTCTTGGTCAGATGTGCTAGATGAAGGCTTTTGTGGTGTTGTGTCTTTTGTCTGTTGCTCAGTATCTTCCTGTCGCTTAGGAGTGGACGTCTCCACATCAACCTTTAATTTTTCTGCAGCATCTCCTTCGGTATCCTTAGGAGTATAATCTTTTTTCTATTCTTCTTCACATTTTTCTTTCTCCCTTCATCTTTTTCTTTTGGTTCTCCATCTACTACATTCTTTTCATCAGTTGTATCTTTTTTTCCATCATTACCCTTATCTTCAGGTATGCTTGCATCAGGCTCGAGTGAGTTTTCCTTTTGTGAGATTATTTTAATAGCTTGTATTAACAATGGAATTTGGCCTGGTATATTTACCTATGCAACATCTATAGTTGTGTCCTATGTTCGATGATATCATTTTTGGTTACTGATCATGTTGTTGATATTCATGTTTTGTCACTGATGTCAACATATATTTCTATGGAGAAGATAGACTAACTACTTAACTGGAACAAGTGTACGGACACTATATGGATGATTCAAAAGGATCAAAGTTGGATTTTAAGGTCGCTTGACTTTATGTTACATTATGTGGATGTTACAGTTCATTTTTTGAAGACAAATTTTCTGGACTGCAACTGTGATTCTAGACAGAGAAGGTCTCTGTGTTTCGGGTATATCTTAATGAGGAAGATGTTTCAGAACTTGTGATCTTACTGATAGAGATCCAATATATGATAGGGAAATGGGTTGAGTTTGATTTATGTTTGTGTATTGATGACGTCAGCTATGGCGTGTGTTCTAGAGAAGACCTATTTCCTGGCCGATTTGAGACTTGTAACATGTGGAAATTAATCATGAGAGTGGATTGTAGATCTGGAAGTATTTGTGATGAATTGTAAATTTTGTATACTTGTTATAGGTACTGTGTGTATCTTAGCAAGGGCTTATGTAATTATTTGTATGATGGGTAGCCTTAATTGGCCGACCTAGTTAATTATGTATTAGGAAAGCTTAATTGGCCAACCTAATGGGTTATTGTAAAAGGGTATATATGAGTGATCTTTTCATTTGTGAAAAGTGTGGCAGAGAAAGAGAAGAGCAGAGATTTGTGAAGCTGCGAAGCTTTACTACTGGATAGAGAGCAGTGTTGATACTTCATTGGAACTGATCAAGCAAAGATAGTTGCTATTAGACAGTTCACTCGAATGTGTATTTTCTGTATACACTTGTTGTGGATTGTAAATCCTTGAGGGTGGCTTTAACCTTCTTTAGGTAGTGTGCCTTGGCAATGAGCCTACTATTTCCTTTGACTCCTAATAGAGTCTGTCTCCTAACAGGGACTGTGTGCTGTAATGTTGTAACAAGCTCCTAACAGTGATAATATCTTTTAACAAGGATACTGTGCTCTCAGTACATTATTTGTGGGTGTTAATTCCCATCAGGGTTTTAACTTTAACAGGGTTTCCTCATCAATAAATCTTGTGTTATGGTGTTTTCTATCACTATGTAATTATTTACATTTTCTGATATGGTTAATAAAGTTTAAAGTTTAATAATCTATACTACAACTGATTCACCCCCCCTCCCTCCCATCTCTCAGTTGTCTTGTGGATTGTTATTCCTAATAATTGGTATCAGAGCTACTAGTCCTCAGACTGAAATTTTAATAGCTTGAGGTGATCCTAAAGATGACTTACTATAGGAAGGATAGTCCAAAGTTTGATCCTGAAAACTTTGACAGTTGGCAGAACAAGATGAGAACACATTTGATGTGTCTAGGAATTGACTACTGGATGATCATAAAGAAGAAATAAAAGTTAGAAATTGAGGATGAATTAGATAAGGCCACTGACTATCAGATTAAGCTATTTTCATGTAATATGGTTGCAAGGGAATCCCTAATCAGCACTCTATTAGAAGGAGAATTCACTGAAGTAAAGGACTTGGACTCTGCACATGAAATCTGGTCAAGACTGGAAGCACTATATGTTGGAGACAAATTTACAAAGCAAGAAAAGTTACAGAACTGGAAGACAAAGATGGAATCATTAAAGATGAGAGAAGATGAGAACATCAGAGCATATGCACAAAGAATTACTAAGGTGCTGACCAGTATTAGGAAATCTGGAGGAACTTACAGTGAAGAAGAAGTAATTACAAAGATATTGAGATCTTTGACATTTGCATATAGAACCAAGGTTCAGATTATAGAGGAGATCATTCCTTTGACACCAAACTTCACCAGAGAGATGTTTATTGGAAAGCTAACTACATTTGAGGCTGCAAAATTGGGAGACACTTTACCTAAAGTTGAGTTAAAATTCAAAGAAACCATGCACAAGAACAAGAAGACCTTAGCTGGAAATGCAAGCACAAGCAGTAATGATCTGAGAGAAGAACTTGGAGCCTATGTTGGTGAATGGGAAAAAATAAAAGAATAAAAAAGGAAGCTAGATGAAATTGTTGCACTGATTTCCAGAAGAGAAAAGAGAGATAAGGGTAATTTTGAAGGAAAATTACCTTTGAAATTTTTTTCATGTAATAAGATCGGTCATTTTGCATCTAGATGTCCTACAAGAATTCCAAAGCACAAACCTAAGTTTTTCAAGTCTAATTTCTGAAAGGATAAGGAATGCTATTATGCTAGTGAAGGAATATCTAATGATGAGGATGATAACTTTGATGAAATTGGATTCATTGCTATTAAGGATGATGAACCTATGCATGAGGAAAAAGCATTAGTATCT
>MU224655.1:1403578-1420257 GCA_018584345.1 Thuja plicata | reverse complement strand
TAAATTTGTAAGTTTGAAGAAGCATGATGGTGGTGTTGTTAGATTTGGTGACAATACTCCTAAACTTATTATTGGGATTGGATCTATCTCATTGGATGGTAAGACTAACACTGACAATGTACTACTTTTTGATGGACTCAAGCATAATTTGTTGAGTGTTGGATAGCTAGTGGACAAGGGTTATCAACTAAACTTCATCAATGGGAAATTTTCTATCAAGAGTAAAAAAAGAGACTTGATAGCATTTGATACTAAATCCAGAGGTAATGTATTTGAACTAAACACATCTGAAGCTACTTGTTTTATTGCAAAGATTGATGACAGTTGGTTATGGCACAGAATATTTTGTCATGTTAATTTTGACAAAATTGTGAAGGCAAGTATAACAAAATTAGTAAGAGATCTACCTAAAATTGTTAAGCCATCTAATACTATGTGTAGAGAATGTGTTATGGGGAAACAGACTAGAAGCACTTTCCAGAGAAAAGCCTATTCAGCAAAAGGGAAGTTGGATCTGGAGCATATAGATCTGTGTGGCCCTACAAGAACAAGATCATACTATGGTGAAAGGTATTTTATACTCTTTATTGATGACTTTTCTAGAATGATGTGGGTTACATATTTGAGAGAGAAATCTGAGGAATTTGACAAATTCAAGTTGTTCAAATCAAAAGTTGAGAATGAATCTGGTTTAAAAATGAAATGTTTGAGATTAGACAGAGGAGGAGAATTTACATCGGAACTGTTTAACACATATTATGAAGAAAATGGAATACATAGACAGACTTCATCTCCTATAACTCCACAACAAAATGGGATAGCAGAGCGAAGAAATAGAACTATATTAGATGTTTCTAGGAGTATGTTGCTGGAAGGAAATGTATCACATGTTCATTGGAGAGAAGCAATTGGAACTGCTGTGTACACACTAAACAAAATTCATATCAGCGAAGGTGCAAATAAAACCCCTTATGAATTATAGTTTGATCATACACCAACTGTGAAATATTTTAGAATATTTGGTAGTAAATGCTATATCAAGAGAGATGATGAGATATGCAAGTTTGATGCTAGAAGTGACGAAGGAATCTTTCTTGGTTATTCTACTAAGAGTAAAGCATATAAATGTTTCAATATGAGATTGAGAAAACTAATTGAAAGCACCAATGTGAGGATAGATGAGAAATTTCAAATTTAGGAAAGAATGTATGATTGTGGTCAGATAACAGAAATAAGAGAATTTTTTGCAGAACCTGAAGAACCCTTGATGATTGAGTATGAGATTCAAGAATAAGAACAACAAGAAGCTACTGAGACATTGAAGACTCCAAAGTATGTCAAGAAAAACCATCCTAAAGATCAAATTATTGGTGATGTAAGCAAAGGCATGATGACTAGATCTAAAGTTAGAGATGAGATCTGTTTGATTTCTCAAGCTGAACCCAAGACTACTGATGAAGCATGTAAAGATGAATCTTGGACTAAAGCAATGGAAGAAGAACTAGAGTAGATAAAGAAGAACAATACATGGGAGTTGGTTCCAAGACCTAATAACAAGAATGTGATTGGAACTAAGTGGGTTTTTAGAAACAAAATGGATGAGGAAGGCACAGTGGTAAGAAACAAGGCTAGACTAGTATGTAAAGGCTACTCACAACAAGAAGGCATAGACTACGAAGAAACATTCACACCTGTTGCTAGACTGGAAGTTGTGAGACTATTCCTTGCCTATGTTGTACATAAAGAATTCAAAGTGTATCAGATGGATGTGAAATATGCATTCTTGAATGGTGACCTAGAAGAAGTGTACATTGAGAAACCTGATGGTTTTCCTTTGGCAGATGATGAAAACATGGTTTACAGACTGAATAAGGCACTGTATGGACTGAAACAAGCACCGAGGGCATGGTATGCAAGACTGGATAAACATCTACTTCATCTTGGTTTTAGAAAAGGTAATGCAGATAGTAATTTGTATTTAAGAACTGATGAAGATGGAATCTTAATTATAGAAGTTTTTGTTGATGATATCATTTTTGGAGGAAATGATAAAATGAGTAAGAAGTTTGCTAAAGAATTGTAGAATGAGTTTGAGATGTCAATGATTGGTGAGATGAAATTCTTTCTTGGTTTACAAATTAATCAGAGTAAAAATGGCATATTTATATCTCAAACCAAGTACCTTAAGGAAATGTTGAATAAATTTGGAATGGAAGATTGTAAACCTATTGGTACACCCATGATGACAGGGAACAAACTAACTAAAAGTGATGAGACTCAAAGTGTTGGGAAGACTAAGTACAATTCAATGATTATAGGTCTACAATATTTGACACACACTAGACCATATATTACCAATGCAGTTGGAATTGTGGCTAGATATCAGGCAGATCCTAAAGAAACACAATTTGCTGCTGTGAAAATAATTTTCAGATATCTGAAAGGAACAGTAGAGTATGGATTATGGTATGAAAAATCTGATGATTTTTCTTTGTAGGCTTTTACTGATGTTGATTGGGCAGGTAATATGGATGACAGAAAGAGCATAAGTGGTGGTGCATTTTTCCTTGGGAAGAGATTGGTTTCCTGGTTAAGCAAGAAGCAGAATTGTATTGCTCAATCTACTGTTGAATCAGAATATGTAGCTTCTGCAATTAATTGCACACAAGTTGTTTGGATGAAACAAATGCAGGAAGATATTGGAATATTTTTCAAGGAGGAAGTGGTTATTCATTATGATAACAGAAGTATAGTAAACATGTCAAATAATCCTGTAATGCACTCAAAGACTAAACATATTTCTATCAAGTATCATTTCTTGAGGGAGAAGGTAGCTGCTAAGGAGATTAAACTAGAGCACATAAGCACAAAGGAATAGATAGCACATATATTTACTAAACCTTTGCAAAAAGATGCTTTTGAATACCTCAAAGGAATGCTTGGGTGATGGCCCCTCCCAGTGGTAATTAAAATGAAGCAGAAATGCATCAGTCCAGTGGATCTCAGAGCTATATTATTCTCTGGACTTGATGTATCGATCTACTCCTTAGGGAGAGTGATCGTAGGAGAACACTATGGAGCACATTTGGGTGATCTTGCACCTAATCAGAAATGAAGATCTGAAAAAGATATTGAAGAATACAGATGAATTATGGCACCCTTTTCCATTGTTTCCAAAGGGGGAAGGAATCTATGAGAAAATCCCTACTATTTTGGGAAATTTATGTTGAGGATATTGAGAAGATTGTATTGAGAGAGAGTAATTTTGGTTTGATGCATATGGATTAATGACAAAGGGGGAGATTGTTGGATGATATTAGTTTTGGTTATTGATCATGTTGTTGATATTCATGTTTTGTCACTGATGTCAACATATATTTTTATGGAGAAGATTGACTGACTACTTAACTGGAATGAGTGTACAGACACTGTACAGATGATTCAGAAGGATCAAAGTTGGATTTATATAGAAGGATGTGTCCTGACCTTACTCCTAAGGTTTCTTAAATTTATGTTACATTATGTGGATGTTACAGTTCATTTGGTGAAGACTATTTTTCTAGACTGCAACTGTGATTCTAGACAGAGAAGGTATCTGTGTTTCGGGTATATCTTATTGAGGAAGATGTTTCAAAAATTGTGAGCTTACTGATAGAGAACCAACATATGATAGTGAAATGGGTTGAGTTTGATTTCTATTTGGGTACTGATGACATCAGCTATGGTGTGTGTTCTAGAGAAGACCTATTTCTTGGCTGACTTTAGACTTGTAACGTGTGGAAATTAATTATGAGAGTGGATTGCAGATCTGGAAGTATTTGTGATGAATTTTAAATTTTGTATACTTTTTATAGGTACCATGTGTATCTTAGCAAGGGCTTACGTAATTATTTGTATGATGGGAAGCCTTAGTTGGCCGACCTAGTTAATTATGTATTAGGAAAGCTTAACTGGATGACCTAATGGGTTATTGTAAAAGGGTATATATGAGTGATCTTTTCATTTGTGAAAAGTGTGGTAGAGAAAGAGAAGAGTAGATATTTTTGAAGCTGCGAAGCTTGACTGTTGGATAGAGAGCAGTGTTGATACCTTATTGGAACTGATCAAGAAATGATAGTTGCTATTAGACAGTTCACTCGATTATGTATTTGTTGTATACACTTGTTGCTGATTGTAAATCCTTGAGGGTGGCTTTAACCTTCTTTGGGAAGTGCGCCTTGGTAGTGAGCCTACTATTTCCTTTGAATCCTAATAGGGTCTACCTCCTGATAGGGACTGTGTACTGTAATGTTGTAACAAGCTCCTAACAGGGCTAATATCTTTTAACAGGGATACTATACTCTCAATACAATATTTTTGGGTGTTAATTCCCACCGGGTTTTTACCTTTAACAGGGTTTCCTTGTCAACAAATCTTGTGTTATGGTGTTGTCTATCACTGTGTTATTATTTACATTTTCTGATATGGTTAATAAAGTTTAAATTTTAATAATCTATACTACAACTGATTCGCCCCCCCCCTCTCATTTATCTTGTGGACTGTTATTCCTAACATCCTATTCATCGGTTTGGTCTGGGACAACATTAATATCTTCATCTTTTTGTACTTCATCTATAGGATCTTCTCTGGTAATATCAATGACAGTATTATCGGGCTATGTTTCATCTGCAGTGTCCATATCCTTAGATTTAGTGTTCAATTTTTCTCCATTTACATCCTTAGCATCATCTATTAGAATGTGCTATGGGCTTGGTTTAGCCTGATCTTCCTCATTGTGTGGTTTATCAGCAAGAGCTAACTGTGGCTCAGGACTTGTGTCTTTTTTAGGTACCCCAAGTATCTTTCTCCATTCATCCTTACTTTTTCTGTCTAGCTCAATTAGATGTCCATGTACCACTTTTTAGGCTCTTAACTTTGGTGAGAACCTATTGGAATGTTTCTTCATCATTTCTTTAATTTCTTCCATATTATATTAAGATGGCATGATTGAAACTAGGGCTCTTTCCCTTATTTTTTTCTCTTCATTTAGGGCATATGTCCACCTAGCTGACAATCTATCCATAAGTTCTTGTGGCATATTATCTTCAAATTGTATTGGCACATACATGAATACACACATTTTTGTAATGATTGCCTCTTCTAACTTATCTTGGTCCTTGGGTCCAGAGTTAGCCATTTTCTAATCTTGGGGTCAGTTATTGATCTTGAATTAATAATTGATGCACATACCTCATCAATGGTGGTAGGGAACTTATTTTTAACAGGTTGTTCATCTTGTTTAGTATCATCTATGTCTTCCTTAGTTCTGATTTGTCTTCTTCTTTTTTGGGGGGCCTTTTTCTTGGTTTGAGGCTTTCTTTTATAGGTCCTTACTTGACCTTTGTTGATAGGTGAAGGAATTGAATCCTTTGTTGTCTGACTTCTGGTCCTAGATGCAGCAATTTTTCTAGGCTTCTTTAGGGGTGGTGCATCTAACTCTATGGATTCTAAGTCACTCACCTTCTCAGCTTCACCAATGGGTGACTGACCCTCAGTTTCTTCTATCTTTTCTATTTCCTCTTCATTTACCAACAACTTTTTCTTCAAAGTATTAACCATTTTTTCCTTATTCCTATCAATCTTCTTCACAACTAAACCAGTTTTTATCCTTACCTTAGCTTCCTCATAAATTCCAAACTTAGGTTGTGACTTGTCCAATGGTTCAGTCAAAAATGCCTCAATAGAATTTTTTGCTTGATCTATGTTGACCTCATAGTCAAGTGGTGCCAACCATGCTGTCCTCAGTACAGTTGGATTGATATAGGTGTAATCAATGTCCACTATAAATAAAATGTCATTCTTGTACTTTTCTACCAATTTTTCTGGTATCCTCATCCTCTTATGCATTATTTCTTTGAATCCAGTGAAGTATTCATCCATTAATGATTCAAAATTATCTCCTAGTGATTTGATGAACTCACTAATCTGTGTGATCAATGAGTTTGACTTTGCAGTCCTAATTGTCCTCATGTTCTCATCTAATTGCCTTAGTAGAAGTTCTGATAGATCTAACTCCAGTCCCTTCTTGACAATTTTGTGTGTTGTATCCACTGTTGTGGATGCAATACTGTTCATCCTACTAGCCTAAAATAATTTGTATCCTAAGACACATGCTCCAAATTTCATTTCATCATCAGTGATGGTGGATACCTTTAATCCTATTTCATCCCATAATGCTCATGTGTTCTTTTCAATGTCAGTGTGAGGAGGGTGCTTTAGTGCCTTTTCTTTATCAGTTATAGGATAACTAGTAACAATGTGTGTAACATCCCTAGTTATTAGTTTTAATCCATTCAGACTTGAATTCCTTCGGGAATAATAAGGCATGTGTGAGCCCTTTCACTTCAATGTGATTATGTTCTTCTTTGATTGTTCCATCATCTTTGCAAATCTTATTGTAGTCTTTCTCAACCTCAATATCTCCTATTTTTGCTATCTTGTAGTGAATATATGCTCGCACGTCCTCAATGAGCAAAAACCTAGCTTATATACTGGAGAATGCACCAGCATTATTGGGTTGTGAAGAAACATCATAACAAATCTTGTAATGAGGTTCTTCACAAGTTGCATTCTTGATTAGAATAACCTTATTCTCCTTTGCATTCTTGATCTTGGAGGTTCGTGAAGTAGTTTCCATCATTTCAGAGATTAGGGCTTTTTCTCATAAAAGAAAATGGAGTTCTTAGTGGATGTTGTTACTTACTTCAACCTTCTATGACTGCTGGGAATCTTTCTGAGTGTAGTGAACATGGTTGAAGTCACTTTGCAATCTGGTCACTTTGTGCTCTAGTTTTTCTATTCTTCTTTGCTCAAATCACTTTGTTCATAATGAGTTCTTTCGTCGACTATTTATAGACTTTTTTCCCTAAGTTCTGTCATAAATGCTCACCCACTTCTTAGTGTTTGAAGATGGAATCATCGGGTAGCATACATAATTCATTCTTGATGAGAATGAGATGTTTGGGCCAGGTGTCAACTCATTTGACTATTTACCGATGGATCTCGGTATATGGCGAAGACAACATTGTCCTTTTTACATGATTACCGATGGAGCTTGGTTTACATTAGAAAATTATCCTTTTATGTGTTAACCGATGATTCTCGGTAAGTATAGACAACTTAGATTTGTATGTAGACCAATGCTTTTCAGTATGTATTCACCAATGATATTGAATTCACAGAATCATAACAAGTAATACCATAGTACATCTTTAATCATGCTAGTTTGGCATTTCATCAATGTATAATGGAACTGTGCAAAATATAACTTATTATAGTGCAGTTCCATACTTACTTGTTCATCTTAGGTGGGGGTGGTGATGTCACCAGATCTATTGGATAAGGTGTCACCATTTTCATTTCTTGGTCCAGCTTCATCAGTGTTTGTAGCTTTCCTCCACGTTTTACATTTCATCTTCCTGATGTCTTCAATGTTGTTTCCATTGGAAAAGGTTTTGGTCTCTGTCACTCGATCTCTGCAGTCCTTCCTTAGATGACCAAATTTATGACAGTATAAACATGTCATTCCAGGGTTAGTCAAGCTCCTAGAATTTCTCATCCATTATCTCATGCAATTTGCAGCTATGTGTCCAAATCTTCCACATGCTATGCAGTTTTCCAATGTGTTGTAATCCCAAACATATGAGTTACCGACTCATTTTGGTTGATAACCAATTTCAATTTCTTTAGTCTTCTATTCTTTCTTTTTCTTCTTCCTACATTCAAGAGATGTTTCCCCATGCATTTTGCAAGTAGGATAATATTTTTCCATGTAGGTTTCCTTCTTTGGTTGTTTTACCTCAGATTTACATTCAAATTCTTTATGTCCTTTCTTGTTACATTTATAGCAAATTCCTATGAATGAAGGTGTATATTTAGGAATACCTTTCATTTTACTTCTACAAACATTTGATGTGTGGTATGGTTTTCCATAGTAGTTGCATGACTGCTTTCTTGATCTCGGATTTGTGTAGACATTCTTTGGATCAGCTTGGTATGGTGATTCTTCATTCTCGATATACCCTAGTCCAGCATTTTTGTTGAATCTCCTTTGTCCATCTAGAAAAACATCCATCCTTTTATTACTTTCTTCAGCTCTTTTGATCATGTCATTATGTTGTTGCTGAATTCTCACTTCATGTTTTAGTTTTGCATTTTCTTTTCTTAGCTCACCAATAGCTTCTATTCTTTCAATGAGTTCTATATTCATTAAGTTTTCCTCCTGACTCATAAGAATAATATGATTTGTGATCTCATGATGATGTTTTGTACGTCTTTGTATTTCTGACTCTTTCTCTTGTAGCTTTTCAGTAATCTTCCTCCTGTCATCAATAACTAGTGTTCTTTTTTTCTCAGCTTGTCTAGCATTATTCATAACCTTAATCATTCTTACCATGTGTGTCTCTTGACCGATTTGCAGTAATTTAACTTGTCCATCTAGATGTTGATTGATTTCATTCAACCTTGTGATCCTTTCTTCAGATGTGTTTGATGCTTTTCTTTATGTAGATTGTGATGACGCAATTAGATTAGGTATCTCCTCTTCATGATAGTCTTCTTCATTACAGAGAGATGCCATAATCTTTCTTTCATCCAGAAATAGTCTTATCTTGATTCTAGCTTCTTTATATTGTTCATACAAGATCTATATCTCTAACTTCTGATTCTCAATGCTCTTTTCTAGCTTGTACCTTTCCATTGTATAGTCTTTTCTCTCAAGTCTTTTAAAATTTTCAAATAAGAGATCTAGCTCTGATACCAATTGTTGAAAATAATGGAATGGTGTACTGAGAGGGGAGGGGTGAATCAGTACCCTCAAAAATTTTATCACTTTAACCTTTATCCTCTTAGTAATCAAATGTATTACCAACCATTTATGCTATTTTATCTTTGTGTATGCAATATCAATTCGTTAACTTAATAAGCATTTAAAATATTCATAGAAACATTCATGAAATGTATAGACACATGACACAAGATTTGGTAATGCAGAAAATCCCTGTTAGAAGGTAAAAACTACGGTGGGGATGAAACCCACAAAGCTTCACTATCTGTAGAATGGAAGGGGTCAGTTAAGGCTTACAATTTTGATCACTTGTAATGATCTTCCCTGTTAGGAGTATTATGTGGAGATTGGTTAAGGTCTACTCTGTTAAGAGCTTTAACAACATTGTTTAGTGTGCACTTGGTTAAAAGAATTAAAAAGGATTGTTAAATCTACCTTTCACAAGGATTTATTCTATTTGCTACACTTGTTAGAATGTAGACAAAAATATTCAATGACCTAAGTGTATGAAATCTACAATTTCTGATTACAAGTCCATTAAATTCACATATACAATGTATCACCTAGTGTGATTGATTAATACCTCTGTTGCTCGGTAGCCTTGATTCTTGGTTCTTGATAACCTATATCATCTTTTGTTGTTCTGCTTCTTAAAACTCTTAGTCTGGTCCATAGATGTTCTCCTTGGCTACTATCATCCTCACACACATATGAATGAATGATTACACATCTATTTATACAATAGATTGACCTAATTAAGTTTCATGTATTACAATGATAACTCTATGATCAAAGGTTTACAACTTGACCTTGATCTCCTAGTTTTCATGTTTTTAATCAGTTAGATTGATTAAAACAATTACAATTACATTGCTTGTCACTCAAGAAATGGTTTTAAATCAAATCAAAATGCTAAATATAAAACAAAGTGTTTTATCTGATGTGGAAGTCAGATCCACATTTCTCAGGTTATAACTGAATTTTGGTGTCTGATGCTCAGGTTGCTTTGTTGTCTATCAGTCGGTGCTCCTTCTGTGAACTATCTGTCAGGTTCCCTTGCTCTATCGGATTCCTCTGTGTGTTTTCTCTGTCGGTTTACAAATCAAAATTTTCAGGTTGAACTTATGCAAACTGTTTCAAGTTTCTCTTGTGATCTATTTTGTCAGGTTTCTCTTGAACTTAACACTTTTGGTGACCTTTGTTATATGTACTTTTGGTTTGTACTGAAAGACTGTCTTTCAGTGTAGTGTTACCAATGGTTCAAATTTTTTTTCTCCCTTTGCATACTAATGGAAAAAATAATGTTTTCAAGTGAGAACATTCCTCTAGCTGAGATTGGATCTCTTACTCCCTCTTAATATCATCCATATTTTGTTGAAGTCCTAGAATATTTCCTTAATATCCAAAATATTAGAATTTTGGGGCTGATTAGAAGGTTGGGTAGGAATGTGTGGCTAATTATCATATTGAGTATGATGGTTCACCGTTATTGTATAATGATTCAGATTAAAACCAACATTTTGGTTGTATTGATACGGATAAGGAGCCTCATGATCATTTCTCTCGTAATATGGTGGTGGGTAGACATGTTATCCATTAAAATTTAACATCTCTATTCACATAAAGAAATGGAAATCATAATATTAAATCATTTTAATATATATCAACACTTGTCTCCACAAAACTAGTAGATTTGAACTTTGAATCGCTATGCGTGTGTAGATATCTCCCTCGAAAGGTTGTAATATTGATTTTCACACCAAAAATTAGTAATGTGTGGAAAATTTTGGCTTAAAATAGTCCAAAGTGTCCCACCAGATGTTCCAACAATGAGAAGCATTATCTTTCATCAAAGTGAGCCAAAGAAGTCCAAGTTTCACTTGGAATTGATCAGAAGTTGGCATGACAATGAAGGTGACATCTAAGAATTTCTTACCAACTTCAACAGGAAGGGTAATGGAACCATGTATAGGAAAAGTAAATCTATTGAAATTATTATTCATCACATCATATTTTTCATAGGAGTCTTGATGGAATTGTCTTGTGACCATGTGTTCCTTAGTTATAACATTCACCATGCAGGTAGGATCAATAAGCACTCCTTGAGAGAATTTATCACTAATTTTTGTGGAAATGTAAAGAGGACCAATAGGTGCTTTAATAATCTCCTTAAGATCAAATGTAATACAAAGCTCAATTTTAGGCTCAATTGTGGGTCTGGATTTGGATTGGTCAATGAGATTGACTAGATTTTTTATTGCACTGCAAGTAGCATCAACACTTATATGGCTAGGGCGACTATATGGCTAGACACAACAATAGCGATGGAAGAAGAAGGAAATGAATTAGTTTTTTTTAATACTGTTGGTAGAATGGAAAGGTAAAGGATTGGTATAGATTTGTATTTTTTGGTTAGGGGTGAAATGGACTTATTTCCTTTATCATTCACATGATCAATGGTTATGGTATTGGAATCTATGAGGTCTTGGATAATATGCTTCAAACAATAACACTTCTCGATATCACGGCCATGTTGAGGATGGTATTGGAAAAATTCTTTGGGATCATGATAAGTTAGAAATGGTTTGAAGGGGTCAATAGGTTTGATAGTAGGAAGTTTCAAAATATTAGCATTAAGCGACTTCAATATCACATTATGGAAAGATTCGAAAAGAGCTATAAAATTATGAGATAGTTTGAAAATAGATGATAAATGAGCCAGACTTGATGTGGCAGCTTCCACTTGAGCAACAACATTGTTGGAATAATTATAAATCTTGATGAAACCTTTATTAGGATTTTGGAAGTTTTGGGAAGATTTTTGAGAGGGGTCATCACTCTTATTAATTGAAGCCATTAGAGCAGATGACTCAAATTGGTTCACTTGAAGATGATAATTATGTTGAATTTCACATAATTGGGTAGAAGAGGTAAACTCATTAAATAATAACTTATCTCTAATGTCTTTTTGAAAACTAGAAATAAAAATTCATTGAACATCCATATCAGGCACAAGATAAGAAATTTTAGCATGCATATGTTTGAATCTACCAATAAAATCAGTTACTTTTTCCTTAACACCTTTCTTACAATGAATCAAATCAATCAAATAAATTTGAGGACCAATATTATTTTGAAATTGTAGAATGAAAACTTTAGCAAGTTTTTGAAATTAATTAATAGAATAAGGAGGCAAAGAACAAAACCATTGTAATTCCTTATCTCTAAATCTCCTAGTAAACAACTTAACCATAAGTATATGATCATTAGACAAGTCACTACGCAAGGTTTGAAATGTCTTAAAATGAGTCAAGGGATCAAATTTTACATTATATGTCTCCAAGGTAGGAATTTCCATGTATTGAGGGATAATAATACAAATGATGTCATGTGATAACGGGATAACAATATCACAAGTAGGGATATTGTATTTGGATTGGGTTATGGAAGCAAGTTGTTCTTAGAAAGGTGAAATACTTTGGGCAAGGTTGTTAATGGTTGCTTGAGTGGATATGTTGGTATTGGACATGTTGGATAATGAAGGATGTGGAATATTATGGGAAATGAATGAAGCATTGGAATATGACAATGAGATAGTAAGTAGGTATGTATGATGGTTGGTAAATACATGGAATACTCACATGAGGAGGTATGTTATAAGGTGTAGGAATTCTTCCAATACTAACATGTGCAAGATTGATGTTTTGAATAGATGTAGACATGATAGATAGATTTTAGGTAATCGCATTAGGTAAGAATTTAAAAATGGGAATGGAATCCTCAACATTGGTATTAGGATTGGAAATATTAAGGGCTTAGAAAAAAGTTTTCATAGACATGATATTTTCATCAATAAGATGGGACATGCCACAGAATAATTCAACACCATTTTCATCATTTTGAATCAACTTCCTCAATGCTTATACTAATGGGATTGCCTCACTATTAGAATGTACTTGACTTAACCAATGCTCAAGCTTTTCAAAATCATGAGAAATATTTTTCACTTGGGTAGGAGACACTCATGTTAATGATTTATCCTCATCATGAAAAGAGAGGGAAGATGGATTATTAAAAATGGTAGGTAGGTCATTGGTAGGCATAATAATATCATCTACAGTCCTATAGAATACATTAGAGGACTTGAGATCTACACCTTAAAAGGAACCCATAAGTCTACAAATTCTTCTCAAAGTGATGTTATATGTCAGACTCAGGGTTATGAAACTCATACACAAAGTAATACAAGAAAATAATTTCTAAACAATACAAATTACTTAAAGAATTGATCATTTAAACAGTGTATGAAGGAAAGTAATGCTTCATTGTCAATCAAGATTATGCAAGCATACATCAAGTTTATGCACAACAAGATCCACTATGAATAAGTGAATAGTACATGATTTCACATATAATATAATGCATGTAAATCTAACCATCCAAGCAAGAAATAATATATGAGAAGGTTTCTCAATTCATAAAATGTAACATATAAATAGGATCTAAACACAAAATCTAAATGGAAATGTAAGGATGTCTGGTTCACTAAAATGTGATGAAATAAAATACAGGTGCAAGATGAAATCACTAGGATGAATGATCATACTAGAAAGTTCACACCTATTTTATCTCACACATTTGAAGGGAAGTTGATCCAATAGGCTCAAGGAGGATCCACGGAGGATCAAGTGTTAAGAGGATGCAAGGATTCCTTCACTAGGGGAGTTGAAATCTAATTATGCAAAGTAGGAATGAAAAATATAGGAATGGCAGGAGAAATGAAGTGTTGAAGCATGTAGACAAATACTAAGTATAAATCTAATTTTTCAAATAGATCTGAAAAACCAGAACAATGACTAACTTGTGATTTGATTTGAAGTCTAAAATAGTAGGTATAGGGAACCTCTAATGGTTAGGGAAAGTAGGAAGTATGGGGTGAGTTTGACTTTCCTTATACAAGGTAAATTATAATGAAATTTCAGTCAATTGTCTCTCTCCGTCATACTTTCCTGTAGTTGTGTCTGCAATTGTGCCACCTGTCACCTGTCCATAGAAAAAAATAAATATATTGGGAAAAAGGGGATTTCCTTGGTCAAACACCTTTTTAGGAATTGACCTTGAAATTTAATTGAAATGCTTGAAAAATGGAAGTTTATTATTAGTATTAGAGGCTTGATAAGATGCAATACCTTTACAAACCTTCGTAGTGTTGAATTTCTTATAAAGATGATTAAAAGTGAATTTTGATGCTATCTTTGACTTTGGATCTAAGATAGGAAGAATATGAATGCCTTCACATATGCTTTTATGTATACATTACTCCTTATCTTCCATGCTTGATTCTTGAATGAATAAAAATCAATGTGAATATATTGTATTGATTTCTTGAGTGCTTTATCTTGAATTCCTTAGTTCCAAATCGACCAGAGGTGAATGCATAACAAATGAGGGAGTTATCTTTGCTTTTATATCTCACCTAGCTATTTTGGAACCCATAACTCAAAGAAGGTTGGTGGGGATTTAAGGATCCCACTAAAAACCCAAGACCTTTCTACAATTCAAATTTGAGACCAAACTACAGAGCATGGGGCGAGTCTTAAGTATAGGGCAACTTAGACTCACCCTATACTAGCCACTCACCCTATACTGACAATTTCAGGCTTAAATTTGAGTTGTGTGTCAATTAGGATATGGGGATTCAAAAAATGTGCATGAAATTGGGGTTTTAAATTGGAATAAATACAAAAGGCCACCCATAATGAAATAGGGCCTATGTATGCAAGTGGTGATAAATGAGATGAAATATTTAAAGGGTCACACCTAGAATTAAGGTACCTTATAGAAATTAAATTAAGAGAGGACATATATATTTAAATTGTATTAATTAAATTCATACCAAAGAGTCCAAGGATGCATGTAATCCTTGGACACTAAAAATGGGCCTAGCTAAGGACCAAAATTGTACATGCTTATAATTTAGGAGGCTACATCTAGATGCTTCAATTACACCCACATAACACATCTCATGTGAAGGGTTTTTATATGTGATTTATCCTTGATGTGATATTAAATATGTCACTAGGGATTCTTCTTATGTAGTTATTTGATATCATTAAATTTTGGTTTTTGTCCTTGCAAGTGGCAGGCAAAGGTGAAACCTAGTTGATCTCTTAAGATTATGGGAAGTGTTTTAGGAGGGTGATTTATGAGGTAACATAATAGGAATAAGTGACGATTTAGAGTTAGATATTTATGTATCAAGAGTGGATGTGGTTATGTTCAATATTTTTAAAGAATAATTTTTATTTGGGTTTTGATGTTTTGAAATTTTAGACCAAGGTTTAAATGGACTAAGTTTTATTATGAAATGGTGATTTTTATAAGATGTGTGGGAGATTTATATTTGGTCCTCTAACATGGAAGACCAAGGAGCTGATGTCAAAATTTAAAAAAAAAATTCAAGTAAATCTAGATCTTTTGTGATAAGGAGTAGATAAAAGGATTTACCTTTTCTTGCTTAGGATAGTCAAGTTCTTAACAAAAAATAGGATATAGATTTGGTGTCTAATAAATTAGATGTATCAAAATTTCCTAAGATAATTTATTCACTTCTAATAAAGGATAAATTGAAACATTAAGTTTGAGATAGGCAAGTTCTCAAGAAGAGTGAAAGCTACATATAAGGGATTAAAAGTCTATATTTGACCCTGAGGTAAATTTATTTTATTTTATTTCAATTTGATGAATAGCTGATCATTTTAGTTTGGATTAAGGATGGTAGAAGATTATAGTATAAGCTGGATGACTAAAGTTGAATGAAAGATTAGGGAATGTTTATGGTGAAAATTTAGATGTTTAACTCTGAAATGAGGGAGAAAGTAACTACATATTATTTTAAGGTGATAAAGAAGAAGTTGAAATTATTGGGATGAATTCATTAAATTTTGGTGTAGAATTTGAGAAATCCAACTTCACAATTCACCAAGTGTTAGAAACACTGAGAGGGGGGGGTGAATCAGTGTTTATCTATTAATTATATTTCAGCCATTTAAACATATATCAAATGTGCATCCAAAGAAACATAACACAAGAACACATAACACATGATATGATTATGAAGAACCTTGATCAGAGGAAAACTCCGGTGGGGATTAGTACCCACAAATATTGTACTAGGTATAATGAACCTGTTAAAGTTCCTTTGCCCTGTTAGAAGAATTCTTTACAAATTAAGTACAATGACCTGGTTAAAGGTCTAACCCTGTTAGGAGTCTTTTACAAAACCCTGTTAAAGGTATATGGTTCACTGCCCAATAAGATGAAGGCTACAACCCTCTGAATGTTGATATGCACTATATAAAAAATGAACTGTTGTAATGACACTACTATCTGATCAGTTTCATGTATGCACGAATGCTCTTACTTCTCAAAGAGCTATATCATATACTGACTTCATAGTACTATCCCTCTATATCTTCCTCTTACATAATAATCGACACTTGTAACATAACATTACATTACATACTTATATGTTTACAATTGAATAGGCGCGACCCAAAATATAACACTAGTCAGCCTTTAAACCAAAATATACAATTCTTCCGAACAAGTTAGCCTAAGCGTGTTTACTAAAAAATTGATTACATTAATAAAAACTTATAACTAAAGGTGCTTAACCATTACATTACAAAATCATTCGAGCTGATCAAAACTGTAGTCGGCTTCCATGCTCTATTTCCTGGACTGCAGGTTTACTAATCTTACTGTAACTTTTATGTACTAATGTTCCATACTCTGCGTGTCTGGATCTAGTATGTATATACACCATAGAGTGTATACCTAAGCATGCATGCTC
>MU224655.1:1340402-1369180 GCA_018584345.1 Thuja plicata | reverse complement strand
TAAATTATATAAATAAAATGCACCCCCCCCCCACAATGTATAATTCTATCCCCTGGTACAACAAAGAAACAAGTAGAAAGCACAAAAAATGAGATGAAAACCTGGACACCAGATGCAGAGATAGAGGAAACTGAATCCTCTACTTTAAAGCCAAAACTAAGAGCTCAAATAGCCGAATCAGAAAATGAGACCAGCACCATCATGTCTGTCTCGAAAACACCTTTTTGATGATATTTTATTTTCTGAAAACAAACACCGTATGCACAAGTTATGGTCGAAAGACCAACTACTCCTCTGAAAAATAGCTCTCTGGAAAAAACCAGAGACGATAAATAAGTTGACTGTCAAACGACCGTCACAGCACCAGGCAAAAAATTTGATGGTCGTCGGCACGTTACAGGCCTGTCGCCGGAAAAATATTTTTCGGTCACCGGAATGAAATTCGGCCAGAAAATTTCAAATTTGCCAGAAAATTTGACTGGCAAGTGACATCACCTGTCGCTAGCGGGCAATGGCAGGCGGGTGGTTGTCACCAATGGAGGTGGCGGCTGAGAGGCTCGCTGGTGTCTCCCGGGTGAAGCAGCACTAGCGGAGGCTACCGGTGGCCGATGGGTGGCATGCTGGTGGGGGTCGGGCGCGGGCTGGGTCGGGGTGACACTAGGGTGGCGCGACGATGTCACTCCAAACTACACCTAAAAAATACCTTAAAAATGAGGTTTTTTTTATTTTTTTTATTTTTTTCTCAATTTGCATGTCATACGGCCTAGGAGGGAGAAAATTTTTCCCAGAGGTCATTGTGGCCAAAAACTACAAACTTTATATGATTTTTAACTCTCCCGGGCCTTCTGAGCGCGATGGTGGCATCCATTTTTGCTCAAAGTGCACCAGAAAAGAGTGCCTCCTCCAAAATGAAGAAAAAAACCCCAGAGAAGCTGTGGCTTTCATCTTTGAATCACGGCTTCAAAACCTTCAAACCAGGCAGCAGCAGGGAAGCTCTGATACCATGTAGAAGTTGAGAAATCCAACTTCATAGTTTGCCAAGAATACCTGCATGCAAATAACCTATTGCTGAAAGGAAACCAAAAAGACAAAAGCAAAGGCTTGGAAAATCTCAGCGGAGTGAGAGCGAATTGTATTCCAAGATAATGAACAATAATTACAAGAGTTCAAGCTATAAGGTGAACGAAAAACCCTAAAAGGAAAAAAGGTAGGTTGTGCATAATAATTAATATAAAATATTAATTATATGCACCTAAGTGACAGCTTAAGCAAAATAGAGTAATAGACAGCTTAATAATTAAATCAAAGTGATCTAATTAATAAGTGAAGATAAATAATTACTCTAACACCCCCCCTTAAGCGGAGCTCAGGAGGTAAGCTAACCTAGCACAGCTATGAAAGCAGGAAAAATGGGTCCCGACAACAAGGCCTGATCAGGTACCCAATACAAGGAAATCTCTGTAAAGCGGAGATAAAGGAGAATACATAGTGGGAAAAACCCCTCTCCAAAAAGAGATAGAACAAACATGCTGAAAAAACATGAAGGAAGGAAGGCCTTAAGAAGAGGATGATGTGTGGAGGATTTCAAAACATAATTTAAATCCAAATCAATAATTATGGTGTTTGATTGGTTGTGATGTACAGTCAAGAGGGTGAATCTATATAGTACAAAAAATTTAATTGGGTTATTTATGGTAATGTCTAGCGAGAACTATACACCATGGGGATGAAAATGTGGACTTGATTTTGGTTTTGGAGGTTTGATGTATGTATGGTTTGATGAGTTATGTAAGTTTATCTTAGGTCAAGTGAACAAATTTTTTTATCAATGCGATCTAAGTTTTCAATATGATGGGTTTAACTGACTATTTTTGGTGAAATAGTACAAGCACTAAAACACAACTTGGAAGCATTGAATAGTGCGGGTATTAGACAATAATCCAAAAGTGTTCATCAGTATAGGTGTTAAAGGACATAGCATAACAATTGAGATAACATTGGTGCTAAAGGATAGTACATAGGAGCTAAAATAAAACAAGTGTTAAGAGGTGAACTATAGGTCAAAAGTGCAAATGTAGAAGGTTTGGTTATTTCTAAGTATTTTGGCAAAATATTTAACAAACAAAAAGACATAATGGTGGCTTGACATTACAAGGTAAATGACTGATGACTTATATTCGTTTATGACAAGAAAACATTCCAAGCACATGAGCACATTCTCAAAATTATTCAAGTGGATGTAACTCCTAGTGTGGGTCTAAAACACAAAGACAATACCATCTATAAATATGAAGGATAACTAGGGAGTGTCATTATACAAGATCCCTTACAAGGTTGGTCAAAAGCTTCACTCAAGGTTAGTTGTATCTCAACACATGGAGGTACTTATGACAATATGGAAATAAATTAAACAAAATTGAGTATGTAAAATATATGACATATCTATAAAAAAAATTGCATGATTATCAATTCTTAGAAGGGGTGTAAAAATTGGGCTATGAAAGGAAATTACAAAGACTTGTTCAATTTTCTCATAGATGATTGGAGCCATGTGATGTACTAGTCAAGTTGCAACATCAAATTGCCTTGTAATTTTAAGTCTTATGGTAGCTGTAACTATTTCCCCCACCCCTGTGGGGCTTTCAAAGATATTTTACTAGTTGCTTTGGTCTTTTACATAGACTCTAGTTCTAGGATGACAATTTTATCCAATTTTAGATTTTTTGTGTTTTCTATAGAATAGCATCTTTTTTCTCTGTTATTATCAGTACTTATTTGTACTATGTTGTTACTACTAGGTTCCTAGGTTGTCTAACCACTACTTGTGGTTACTTTTTGGGTGGTATTGCCACTTGTTACTTTTGATGTTTATCTCTTGTTAGTGTGTTGATGGTTTTACACCTTTAGGATGTGGTTTTGTAAGGTTCAACACCCTTGTTTTTTTACTGATTAATATAAAAAACAATTGGGTTATGTATTATCTTACCCAAACACTAATATATACACATAGTACCATTTTTAAGTTACATAGTCACAAATTTCCTAAATGGGGATCATTTAAATCAATAAATATGATTTTGTGTCCATTCACAATGATTGGGTAAGATACATCATATGAGATTTTCAATTTTTTGAAGGGCTTCTATACATGCCAAAATATATGTGTTTTCTCTAGAAAACCCTTAATATGCTTGGTTTGAGAAGCACATTTTTCCAAACTAGTATTTCATTTTGGTAGCACCCAAATGATTGTTTCACTTCAACAACTCTTTTATTAGCATTCGACATATGTACTTACATTGAACATAGTGCCAAGTCCCATATACCTTGTTGAATCATGAAGACTCCAAATAGTATTTAGGGATTTAAACTCTTCTAGAAGCATTTTAATGCCCTTGAGAGTTGATCAACATGGACTATCTCAATAGTCTACCAACCACAAAATTCTATAATAACTAAATAGTTTTTTTCGTTAACATGTTTTTCTAAAATAACCATCCTAGTTACTAAAAACTATTGTTGGCTATGTTTGCCTGCAATAGCCCAACATAGAGAACCGATCTGAGATATATTTTATACGGGCTAAAAGTTTGTCAGGGGAAAACACGTCATGTTATCTTCTCTGGCAAAAAAATAACATGTTATCCATGATTCTCTATTTTGCAACGGACGAAATGGCTAAGGTTAATAGGTCAACACTATAGGGTGGGATAACCCTTCATGCTATCCCCATTTTGTGGTTTCGCAGGGGGGAAAATAACATCTTGTGAAATGGTGAAATTTTGGCATTTCATGGTTTCTTCCATCCTTCTTAGTGTTTATACTTGCAGAGTTGCTCCAACCATCTGATTAAGGAAATCTTCATCAACGGTTGTATTTTAATCTTGCATTGAGGGATTTTTGTGCCACATCTGGGTCGCCCATTCAAATCAGAATCTTCATCAACAACTCACATTTTAACTGATGACTTGGGTTCAATTTCCACACGTGGCGGTGCTTCTTACAGGTGTGCGGGGTGGGTTAACACATCGTGTTTGACGCCCCCAACAGTCTTTTTCCAGCGGCCCGATTAGATTGTTTGCGACCATGAAATGTTACCAGAATTGAAATTAAACACTAAACAAATTATTTTGGGTTATGTAACACGATGCCAGTGCATCCCATGCTCACTTATCACTTGCAGGGATAAGATTTGTCTTTCTATCTTCTAGATGCACTTATTTGGCCCCTTCTGTCACTTCCATGAATCAAGTTGTAACAAAGATCAGAGTTTTTATCTGATATTCATTTATTTCTGCATCTGTAACTTGACTCAACCCTAGAGGGATTTGAAATTCATGTTTAATCATGAGTTATGACTAAACTCTTTGAAAAGGTAATCTTTGTAAATATTATGGGTTCTTCTCTAATTCATTTGCAATGGTTATGCCCTATAGTTGTAATTATCCTATGCCATGCATTAATGAAATTCTTCATTTTTTTACCTCTTCTTGCATTCTGATATCTTGTGCACATTATTTTTCCTTGTATTTGAATGTTCTTTTCTATTTTCCTAATTTGTGTGTCATGTTAGATCTTCTTATAGTTCTTGTATTGTGGAAATCATTTTCCTTGTAACATATGATAAGTTGTGACCGTCATATGAGTTTTAGGGGGGTAGAATAGAGTTGCAATCTGTGTATTTGGGGATTTTTATCAATTTTATGTGCATATATAGGAAGGGAGAAACCACATATTCAATCTGGTGCATCACCCTCTTTCCCTTTCAACATATCCTTCTCCCCTTTCCTCAAAAGTAGTAGTTTAGGTGCATCCTGATTGTAAAGAAGCCACCCTTCTCCGGATATTCAACCTCACATGCATGATTCCCACACTTGGAGGTTGTTTCCATGTTTCACAAGGTTTATTTGGCGTCATACCCCAAGTATGGGTGCAAACTTTTGTGACAACAAATACCATTATAGTGCTAGACATCATGCACATTGTTTTCAACCATGTTTATCTCCACATTGGTCTATTGACATTCATTTTCCAATACATGGCATACCTTTGAATGAAGGTACCTTCATTCAAAGGTACTTTTAAATAATGTGCTAGACTAATCACTTTCACTCTCTAACCTCCAATTTTCCTCAACGATTTCACTTTCAAAAGCTTCAGTTGGATGCTCAAATGGAATGATCTTCACAAACTAATTTGTTGGATAGTAGCCCTAGAAATGAGCTTTCCAACGATTACAATTTTAATATATTTTGAATTTATTATAGATTTACATTTTTATCTTTTATTGAACATATGTTTTTCAAGCATCAAGTTCTCTATTCTAAACATGTGGAAAAAAAGTAAACTAGTGATTTTTTATTTATTTTTTGAAAAATATCTATGTATCAGGTATTGATGTCCTTGTTCCAACAAAAAAATGAATTTCAATATATTCTAAAAAATTTATGCATGAAAAAATTCACTTATATCTAAATTATAATTAGTTTTACTTCAAACATTAAATAAAAATGAAATAAAATGTTTTTTTGTCGATAATAAGACTTTTATTATTATCTGGTTTTGTCCTGGCCTAAACTAGTGGTAAACACAAAGGAGATCTACCTCTCCATAGAAACAAGAAAGCCATAAATGACCTATTGATAGGTCTAAAGATTAAATTTTTCAATTTCTCCCCCTTTGGTATGAGATCGTAAGATCATATCAAATCCTCCATCTTTCTTTGTCTTCTTGTCTCTTTTCCCTTTTACTACTTGTCATCCATCTTCCAACCTTTTAGCCTCCTTCTTCCACAACAAGGGCTCATTAATGATCTTCCTATCATTATTCCAAGAACGTCCCTCTACAGTAACTCCTGATTTATCGAGGCATCTACCCGTCAAAGAGCCCTCCATAACACAAGAATCTGAATTGAGCCCAATTTCACTTCTTGCAATTGAGCGCTAGGCTCAACCATGTCCCCCTTCTTTATTATATTTGATTGAATTTCTTTTATCTCTCCACAAATGGCTCTTGAAGCAACACAACCTTCTTCTTGACCTATCTTCTCTCCCAAACCAATGCCCTCCTCAAACCTACCTGAAAAATCAGAGTCTACACCCTTCTTCAAAATATTTGCAACATCATTTGGAGCCTCCTTTGAAGCTTCCTCCACCTCTTTCTCCATCGAATAAAATTTAAATGATTCATCCTTCCACCAATTTTCTTGCTTGATCACTCTCTTCTTTGGACAACTCTCAGCCACATGCTTTGTTTGAAATCATCTTCTACATCTGAAGGGGATGTCTTCATAATCCACTAGCTGGATCCAATCATCATTCCCCATTTTAATAGATAACTATGTTGGGAGAGCCTTTGAAACATCCACCTCCACCAAGATATGAGAAAAAGGTAGAATGAAAAAAATTATGAGATCCCTTATCCAAACTCATAAATTTACCCAGATTGTGTTAGGAACAACAGTCCACCAACACAACTAAGAGGGGGGGGTGAATCAGTTGTGAGACAAATTATTAAACATTTAACTTTATAAACCAAAACTTTAAACCAAATGATAACATAGTAAATGCCAACACAATAACGCAATACTTTGTTGTTGAGGAAACCTTGTTAAAGGTAAAACCCCAGTGGGAATTAGCACCCACAAATAATGTATTGAGAGTATAGTATCCCTGCTAAAAGATTTAGCCTTGTTAGGAGCTTATTAATGCAATACAATACATAGTCCCTATTAAAGGACTGACCCTATTAGGAGTCAATAGCAATAGTGGGCTCACTGCCCAGGCACACTGCCTAAAGAAGGTTAAACCCACCCTCAAGGAATTACTGTCTGAAACACAAGTGTATATAGAAAATATAAAATTCAGTGAACTGTCTGATAGAAACTGTCTTTGCTTGGTCAGTTCCAATGAAGTACCATAATCACATCCTCTGCTCTACATCCAGCAAACAATCAATCTCGCAGCTTCCACACTTCTCTGTCTCTTAATTTGCCTCTTCCATACATACGTCTTTTCAAAAGAAAAGATCTCTCATATATACCATATTACAATAATTAAGTAGGTCAGCCAATTAAGCTTTCCCAATATACAAATAATTATTTAACCCCTTGCTAAGATACACATGGTACCTATAACATGTAAACATCAATTGTAGAACTCATCAAATATAATCCAAGATCCGTAATCCATGCTCGCGTTCCACAATACACACTACATCTCTGAAGTTAGCCCCAAATAGGTCTCCTCCAGAATACATATCACAGCTGACGTCACCAACAATCATACGACTTGCGACCCATAACAAACATTCCTTAACATGTCTTTTTTCATCCCTTAAGCTCGCATAATCTGATTCATCATCGCTCATAAGATATACTCAAAACATAGAGACTCACTCTGTCAAACATCACTGTCACGGTCTAGTATCTAGTCTTCACTAAAACATCTGTAACTCATCCAATATACAATATTAAGCCAAACGACCTTAGAAATAAGATCACCATACATCTTTCTACATATCATCATCTTCACTCATTCTGATTCAACCATACGATATCCGTACACTTTTGTCGGTCATCATACAACAGTAATAACCAATCTTTTCTTCCTCCACAGAAACATATGTTGACATCAGTGACAAAACATGGATGCCAACAACATTAGTAGTAACCAATTACAACAACATCCAACAGATTGTTCCCTATAGCTTCCAAACATGATTCAAACCAAAACTGAAGTGGTAGATTTAGAAGTCTTACACATAGAGGGATCTTGTTGAAATATTTGGTAACTCGGTTAAAATATAGGTACCACGGCTTCAGGAGCAATGCAATTTTTTTCTCCCAGCTTTGAATGTAATCACAAAATATCTTCCTATCCTTCTCATTATTGAAGGTCACAACAAAAAACCCCTAGCTGCTGTGTAAATTTGCACATTACCCTCATAATAGGCCCCCACATCTCCGAAATCCACTTGTGAAGCTCTCCAAGGGAAGGAAAAACCCTCTAAACCTTCCAATTAGACCTATCTCCATAAATGTTTTTTGTGTTTTCAGCCACCTTTGTCTCCACCTCTTTATCTAGGCATACATAAAGTTTTCCTGTGAGCGGTTAACCATTTTGAGCTTGATGCCTTCTCTGCCTTTGTCATATCCATTAGCTTGCCTTGATTAGAAGCAACAAGTCCCGCCCCCATATGAGTCAGACCCATAGTCCCAGAGTATTCTTTAGCACCCTTCTCAGGAATGGAAGGAACCCTCATCGAACCACCTTGAAACCCAGACATGCAGCCAAAAACTATTGAGGACTCCACATATTCAAAGCCCTTGAAGTCTTCATGTTGCATTCTTTTCACCAATCTGTCTTCACCATTTCCCATAGCACCAGAAGCAACCAACCTTGGGAATAAAATGCACTGAGACTCACCCTAAGTGTCATCGCAGCCACCGCCCATTGTAGAAAAAGGGCTCACAAAATGCTTGCCACCATCATTGTTAACCTCAGCCCTAGAGAAAGAAAAATGACCATTTTTGTACGATGAAGCTGCCCGCGCCAAGGAACCTAAAACTACTGTACCATTCACAGAACCATCGCCCCACGACAAAACCCTAGGGGCAGCACCAGACGGGAGCATCGCGAAGCTTCCTCAAAAGCCCAATATTAATAAAATGAAACAAAATGTAAGTGTGAAATATTGGTGTTGAAAATCTATATTTTAAGAAATAGAATTTTATCCTTTGTATAAAAAAAAGTATGACATAAACGTCACTTTTTAAAAAATGTTGTTTAGTATATAAAAAGATATTAAAATATTAATAAAAATATTTACACTTTAATTCTAAATTTCCTTTAAATAACATATTTAGAATCTATATACAAAATACCACAAATCACTAGTTCACGTCATCTTCAGAATTTTAATAGTTTAGCTACTATAATTGTCAGGATGTGAAGATTTATTTCAAAATATTGATTTTCATATCACACTTTGGCCAAAATGAAGGACTTGTTATTGTGGGATTACCCTAGAAAGTAGTAACCACTATAGTAGATGTATATAAACAATTATCTCATTGGTTGGTTGATATTTTAGATTATTTTTGGATGAAGTATGATATGCCCTTTTCTTATAAACTTTTTTCCACCATATATATTGGAGTAGCTATAATAGGTATTTAAAAATATTATAGCATTTAAATCCATTATATAATGCATACATGTAATCTCGCAAATTGCACCCTATGCAATTTCATATCACATATGCCTTCTCTTCACATAAATTTAATAAAACTATGCTAAGCTACTATTTCTACTAGACCCCCATTTGCAAAACATATTTAATTTCTTGATCATTAGGTCTATTTTTTCCTAGATGAAAGCATCACATATAGATGTTTGTGTGATGCTATAACATCTTACAAAAATCCACAGTCATACTAGCCATTGAAATGTTACACTGGCCACATTTTGGTAGTGTAATGCCTTTTCCAACTTGTATCATCCAAACTTTCTATGCTGGACCTTTGAACATCCCCTTTATCTCCAACTTTCATTTGTGAACGTCTTTCTAGACATTCTTTCATTAACAAACACAACTAGTGAGAATGCTTTTATTATAAACATACCACATTACTTGGTTTGCATCTTATGTTCAACAAAGATCTACGCAAACCATATTCCCCCCACTTTCAGGACTAGTATAGTCTCAACATCTATTAGATATAGACCCTAGTCATATCAATCTAGCAGTAAGGGATGTCATTATTGACTTTTCTATATTGTCAAGATTGTCTAGTATATCCATATATCTGAATGGTATAAATTGGAGCAACTTTGTTACCAATTTCCTACACATAATTAGAGGTATTAGAACTTATTTATTCTTAAAAATGGTCATAATATCTAAGGAAAATTGCATGCACAACCATAATCTCACACCTTCATTTAGTTTGCATCCTTATCTACAAAAATATCCTTAAGATAAATTTGTTGGCTCCTCATGTTAATAAGTGTTCAATCCTTGCACATATTTGTATATTATTGCTAACATTCTCATCCATAGGATCACATGCCCTTGTCTAGATACATCTAGTTTGCCACCATATGTGTCTAACACCTAGTTATGAATATGTCACATGTTTAACAAACCATATAAGATTGACACTTAGCACCATATAAATTCAACATTAGTCCTAACTGATCCATATGCTTTGTACATCTTTCAACATATTATTTTTCCCTGCTCGATAGAAAATTTGTATAAATAGTTGTCTTGTACAAGGTATATATAAAGAAGTTCATACCAACAAGACTAGAGTATACATAATATTGTAGCGATCTCCTTTCAAGACATAAGTTTATATTACAAATTTTCCCACTCTTCTTGAATGTGCATCTACACGATAGTCAAAAGTTTCTTCTACATCAACAACTTTTATAGGTTATTACTTTAATTTTTAGATTTTTTTATTTGATCCATCAGAGGCTCATATCACATAAGGGCATAAATGTCCTTAGATAATGATACAATTAAATACATGTGGCTAACAAATATATGGAAGTCGGCTCAAAGGTTAATGGGATAAATGTAAGGATAGGGTGACTATATAAAAGTAAATGTATATAGAGATAAGATAATGACTATGTACATATGGATTGAAAAATGTTAAGTGAATGGGTCTGGCTTCACATAAGATTGCACCATTTATCAATATGTACGTGTATCAAGACATTTCCTTAAAATGAAAACAAAGCCAAATAGGAAATGAAATCTATATGCAAACTTCACCATTACAAAAATATTTACAACATTATGTTTGAAAAACTAATCATCTAAATACATATATGCTTATAATAATATCAAACTTAAATACAAAGAACTGATTTTTTATTATATTTAAAAATCTTAAAATAACAATACTGACTTCTAGAGTAAGTAGATTTCCACAATCAATGAAATAATCTATACGCTGCTTCTAGATTTGATTGCATGAGTGTTTTTTGCACCAATGTTTTAGATCACACTCTATGATCCATCATAAACATTTTGAATCATTCTTTATGGTCTTAATGATAAATCACATAACATAATTCGAAATATTGATAGAAAAAACACGCATATTATTATTTTTACAATTAAAATTGTAATACATATAAATTTGAATTAAAATTTTATTAACTCAATCCTTATAAATAAATCTATGATTGAAAATATATACAAATTTTTTAAAACATTAACATATTTGTTGACAAAAGACACCAACCTCACCTAAAATTCTCTAACTTGCAAAGTCCCCTCGCACACTACGAGACAACCCACAACATAGATAAACCCCACAAATAACTGGAGTCCTAGTCAAGGCCCCATCCAATTGCATGAGAGAGTAAATATAATACACGCAATTTGGGTGGAGAGACATAATAATTATCCTTTTGAAACTTTCCCCAACAATTTGGACATGACAATATGAGTACATACTATGTGAGGTAAGTACACACAACACGTTAAAAGCTCGTTCTAATAGATAAAAAATCACATACAAACAATTAGAAATTCTTTATAATAGCTTCATAATTTATTTTATAGATGGATATTTTGTGAGGTTCAAGAAGACAATAATAATGACAACAATCAACATACTTATAACTTTTGTACTAGATTATAAATGTGTTATATTTAAGGACAATACTCTTTTGTTTTATATTGTTTTATATGGATAGTGTTAGTGTAATTCTAGCAATTAGCTTTATTTGTTTGGTTTATTTGTTCATCTTAATTTTAAATTTATCATTCAGATTTGTTTTACTTATTACTTTAAAAATGATTACTTTAAATTTATAAGTTCACACCTTTTACATTATATTGTATACAAAATCTTGTTTATTTATAGATGATGTTTTGATGTTATTTAAAATTTATATTTAAATTTATTAGCATTTTATATTAATTTTTTTTTTAAAATATGATCATTATTCTATTAGTGTGTATGTCAAAAGTTTTGATTGTATATTTAAGACTTGTATTTATGAATATATTATTCTTAGTTTCTTTAAAAAGTACTCATCCATGATGAGATGGTGTCACTATAGGGAAAGTATGGATGATATTAATTTTTTTTTTTTAAATTACAAGTTTTTCAAAGATTTTGTAAATTGTAAAGCTTTTATTTCAAATACAAGGACGAGAGGCTCGCATAAGTGGACATTCACAAAGTGTAATAAGTCTTTTAAGGGCTTGAAGACCAAGAATTACATTGAGTATTCAGATTTAATTTTGGTATTTCCTTCTCATTTTTCCATTACAAACAAGTTTGAGCTTTTTGAAAACTAAAATTCTACTGTGACTGAGAGTGACATTATGGGTGGTGATAGGGTTAGAGTGGAGCCAAACAAGCATGATGTTTTAAAAAATAAAGCCACTATGATGCCATTCTGAATCATTTATGAAATCATTGTATTATTTTGTTTCCATTTAATCTCCTTCAATCTCTTGAAAATTTGGTTAAGGAAGCAGTGGATTCAAGAACTAGGGTAAGAGACCCATTCTGCTCCACCAGGGTATCATATGTTAACTTTATCATTTCCATTTGGCCCTTTGCCTTCCTAGGCCAATTGTTGTACAGGAAGCCCCTAATTCTGGAAACCCTCCCTCTTCTAGCCTTTTAGACATACCTGACTCCAACAAAAAGAAATGTCTTAAGAACCCTTGGTTAAAGTCTAGCCATGGCTCCCATGAAACCCCTACCTATGCTGCCGAAGTTGAGTTTGTTGATTGCATGCAGAAATCACAACACAAGAAAGAAAAAGGGAAACCCATGGCTAAAAAAGCCAAGTTTACTATACAATAAATATACTCTAACATTGAAGCTACTGTGGAAACTAGTACCCCCAGAAGGTCTAGGAGGTTTGCTACTCGTCGTATGGGAAAATGGAAAAAGAAAATGGTGGAATTAGAGTTGGAGGAGGAGGAAGAGAATGAGAGTGAGGAGAAAGAAGATGAAGGAAAAGGGGTGGAAAATAAAAATGATAAAGATACGGAGATGGAAAATAATTTGAAGACTATGAATAGTTCCTTCGATGCTTCGGAAAACATCGCAGACCTTACGAATGAGATGATACTGAAGCAAATTGTTGTTGCAAAACCCACTACTGTCAAGACCTTTGGAGACATTCATTTAGGGACCTATGATATGTGGCATTACAGCTGGTGAGGTTGAGAAGACCAAGGCCAGAGTTTTATAACTTGAAAGGAAAATTGGGAGTATTTCCACGTTTTCCTTGCGAGTGATGCATATTTCAGTGACTTCTTTGTGTATGTTGCAAAACAAGGTTCTAGGAGATGAAGATAGAAATGAGGGCAATAATAAGGAACTAATTAAGTTCCTCATAGAGGATTGGGTTGTTGTACCACATCAAGTGAGATAAAATTTAAAAGGAGATCAATAGGGACAATGTCCCTCCTACTGGTTATTTTCTTTGTTGATATTTGTCATCCCGGGCATATTTTGAAGACAATTAATGCTTTTTTGGTTTTTAATTATGATATTGATAGTAATTTTTCTAATTTGTTTTACCGAGGATGGCTCTAGGTGGGCCTATTATCAAATTTTTAGTAGATTAGATGGTATAGTGGATAGTAATTCTAGAGACAACTATTACTTTTTGATTTGGATGATTGTTAGTTTTTGATGTTTTTGATGTTAGTAGTTAGATATTAATGTGTTGTTAATGTGTTGCTACTTTTCATCTACTGATTAAACACCCTCTAGGCTATTGTATAAATGGGGCAACACCCTTTCTTTCACTACTTTTAATATAAAAAACTTTAGTAGTATAAATATTTGTACCTCGTGATGATATATTTTTAATATTCCTACATTAGCAACGAGACCTAACTAAAGTAATTCAAAAAATTTCTATAGTAGGCCTACAAGTACATGTACAACTGAAAACATCTCACATGTTAATACAATATGCAAAGGATAAAGCCACATCAATCAATCTAGGATGTGTGAGTTGTCTTTCCCAATGGGCCAATTATGGGTGTAGTTCTATCATAGGTAAGAAGTTACAAAGATTTGTACAATCTTGTATGATGGAGCTCTTCACAATCTAATAACATCTTCATCTATTTACAAGTATTCTATCATTTTAGTGAAAAGATAGCGAAAAACATTTAACTCCCCAGATATGACTAATGTCTTATACATACCAAATGGTCCTCCTAATTATTTTGTGTGTCTTTTAATAATTGGATTTTTCTTATGAAACTCTATGATATACATAAATTCCTTCTAAACAAACATCCCTCCCACATAAAATCATTTTTAAAAAGAACCCTTATCTTCAACTAAGAGCTCCACTCAAATATTCTATGCATGTGTGCAATCTAGATTTACAACATACATATTCTTTGTCATCTCAATTCCTACCAACTATACCATCATGCTAATCAATAGTTCTATTTATTTTTATCAAGGTATCCACCATCTCATTAGTTAGACAAACTCTACACTTGATAATATAAAAGAACCCCTATAAGTACTTTACTCATTTCATAAACCTCTAATTTAAATTTTCCACACTATAGTTAATAAATGCCAATTGCCAACAATAAACATATAAAAGAAGCTACTTTGGGAACAAATGATGTATGCACTTGTATAAGGTTTAAATAATTGAAAAAAAACCTTCATCATAAATTGAATAATTTTACTTGGCTTCATTCAACTTCTCACAAAAAATATGAAATAGACTTACATTCTTAGTCAAATATAACACCATTTGCAATACAATTGTCATTTATATCCACCTAAAAGACCTAAAAGTATGAAAATATTAATATGAGCATCTCTATTGCACTTTTCATTTGTAAATGAAAAATCATCCTATAGTAATTGTCTTGTCAAATCCACCCGTCTACATGCAATATGGTAAGGGTACATAATCCAACTAAAGTTATTAAATAATTTTCCAATAAAAAATTGTGAATCAATTAAAGATTTTAACCTCTATAAAAAAATTTATTGGCCACTCAATAATTTATCTAACCTTATTCGGGTCCATCCTTAGCTAGCCTATCTTAAGATATCATAAATCCCATGTATACTAGCTCCTTTCGCAAAGGACTAAAATTTTTCAAGTTTATACACAACTCTCCTTCCTCAAATATGTTAAACCTACCACGAGTGCTCAAGATGATCTTCTCTAAATAAACAACAACCAAATTATCTAAGATAGGTTCAACCATCAAGCTTGTGAAGATACTTGGCACATTGGCCAATCCTAAGGGCATGACCAATCACCCATGCAATCCTTTTTTTTTGAAGGTTGTGTTCCACAAATATCCTTAATAGATTTTGAGCTAATGATAACCATACTTGAAATCACTCTTTGAAAAATAGCATGCCAGATTCAAATAGTTGAATAAATTATCCATGTATAGTAGTGAAAACCTCTACATGATTGTAATCTTGTCGATGATGAGTCTATGAACATATTTCATCATCCTCCCTTTGTTAGTGTAAGTATAATGTGTACAATGCAAGGCCTCATACTTTCCAAATTAGCCCTCTCTTTTTTAGCTCTTCCACATATCTATTCAAGTTTTCACATTCATGTGAAGAATTACCTTGTATGATGCCCTCTTATAAAAAATGAAATACATGCAATTATACACTAGTAGAAAACCATAAATCATTCTATTGTTCATAATATATTGAGCATATTTAGTACTTATTCCACCTCTATCTCCTCTAAGTAGAATAAATTTCTTTCTTTTACTTGTGCAAGTTCCATAATGATTGCATAGAACTCATAGTAATCTTCAATTTCATTCATAAACTATTTGATTGATAGGAACATTGCATGACCCTTTTCGGTTTCCTTGTTAACCTACAACAACTTTAACTCAAAATTATAACCACCCTTAGGGATATTGAATGCATTATTTCTTTCATCATGGATTGACCAAATATTGCATCACCATAGTTTGTTAATAATACATAACAAGAATCCCTAGAAATCTCAATGCACATGTATGATTCCCTATATCCACTAATAATTTAGGCCAATAAGATTAGCTCTACAACTCAAATATGAGGTCATCATATTCTAAGCAACCATTAAATTGTCAGTCAAGTTTGTAAAATTAAGATGGGCAAGTATTGTGTATACCCTATTGAAGGGAAATTGGGCATCCCAAAAAAGCAATCTGAGATCAATGTGTGCATCTAGTACCTATTGTTTCTTAACAAAAAGATAAAAATATACTGATAAAAATACATAATACTATGCCATAAATCATAATCAAGAACAATTTATTTCCAACGATGAAAATCTTAGAGGAAAGTGCTTGCAATTTCAGATCTCACGAAATACGACAATTTCAACAACATGCATACATTAAGATTCAACAATATAGAATCATTAAATAGAAAGAACATGATAGAAGATAGAACACAAAATTTACGTGGGGAAAACCCTTTTGGGTAAAAAACCCCACACTCCAAAAATAGAGAGACATTGTATTATTTAGCAAAAAAATACAGTTACAATACAATCTTTAGGCTCTAAGCCTTTACATGGAGATTTACATCTTGCTCCATCCTAGAGAAAATCATGTAGCGTAACCCCTATCAAATGAATTCCTCTCTCATACAACTCCTCTAGTAGAAATTATATTCATAGAGATTACAATGAAAAAAAACACTTCTCAAATGTGTCCACATTGAACATATCTTCAAATGTGTCCACATTCAATGTCTCTTCAACATGTATTTAGAAAATCCTTTTTGCATAAATTTTCATTTCTAAACTTATATATTCAAGTGGGAACCAACTTAGGATATTATTTAATATGGACCATATTAAACAGATAAACCCAAACAATAAATTCTAGGACTCGGAGGTAGAGATACCTTAATCCCAACATTTGCCCACTTGTTGAACGCCTATCAAGAGTCACTAGAAACACCAAGATTTGAATTGCTAAGAGACACCCAATAAAAAAACACATCATCACTCCCATCCTTGAAACCACATTGATCTCAAAATATACTCTCATGCCCCATTAAGACACTTACAAAACATCAAAATGTTCACTATCTCAGGAAAAAATCCCTATCATCCTCTAACATACCACCTATGGATGAAAAGAAACAAGACAAGGTGAGTATGCACCAATCCAAAGAACAAAAGAATAAGATTCCAATGACATCAAAGGCTATATGATATTGTCATCAGTCCACTGCTCTCATGAGCTATAGAGAAGCATCAAAAACATCAAATTCAAAATCTGTTACTAGAACACAACAACACAGTAATCCTCTAGAAAATAAGATAAAACACCATCCAAAACCAAAATCAAACTGATTGCTCCCATCCAACTGATAAACCCATGAAATTAAAAATAAAACCCACCAAAAATTCTAATCCATCCAATCATCCGTACCTCAAATATATATAACATCAGAAAACTCATTCCACCAACATAACCAACCCATAAACTACAACCTTAAGCTCCATGTGCAAACTAGTCAATGAAGACCTAACACATACAATAACTCCCACTATATGAGTACAATTGAATCTGAACGATCAAAGGCATACTGAGTCTACCAATCAAAACACATAGAAAGTGTAACCATGTAGTACCAAGAATTATCCACAAAGATATACAAATCCTATAACAAAACTATTGCAAGAAAAAACTCTCTCAACTAGTATCCAAAGCTCTTCCATGTTATCCACATCTGATAGAAGAAATAAATACAAGAAACTCCATGCCATCATCCAAGAACCAAGTGACAACACATTACCACAAACTAATGATCATGATAGATTCACACAATACCTCACATCCAATGTTGAGTGAATCTGAACATACACGATTACTAAGACCAAAGAGAGAAACCATAAACATGTATCACATCCTTCTAAAACACCTCCAAATGCTATTTGTGCCAAATATGATCTCATTCACAACTCATGAGAAAAGAAACAACAACATCCGAACTCATTCAACCTCAAGAGCTCAAACATAATATCAAGTATCTACATGGATGTAAGTCTCTCCAAGAATATCAAACTATTGCATTTCCCATTTTAGGAAGTCATCCCACTATCCTATGATTTTCATAAAGGAAAATACATCTCAAGGAGATAACCGTGTTACATATCTCTCATAGTGAATCCCTTAGAACCATTTGACCATATCTCAAGATCTATGAATATGAAAGAAAAGCATAAGGAACTTGAGAGAAATGATAGGAAATACCTCTCAAGTTATAAATTGACGAGTAGACCAAGAGTGGGGAATGAGAATTCTCTTTCAAGATATGCAAGTCACCATGCCTCATTTAAGAGCAATCTCCTCATAGGTCTCTATTGAATTCATGTTCAACAAAGGTGTAGGGTCCTAAGTTTTCCTAATAAAATTTCATCAAGAGTAACCATCTCAAAAACATGTCTCTCATATTAAGAGAACTCCAAACTCACCTAAGTCTCTATTTATCCATGAGTACCAAAAAAATGATCAATTCATGCTAAACTCCAAATGTATCTTTGCACTTTCATGAAGCTTCTCGGGTATATGACTGGCTATGCACCTGATACAAATAGAACTCACCAGATCACTATCAAAAGATCTAATCATTTGAATCAAGAATTCATCATGACGTAAAGATATAACCATCCCCTCTTAGGAGATCACATGATCCAAGTGAACATATCATGGTCTTAAGAGCAACATATCATGTCAAAACTCTAATGTACAATGAAGAGTGTACCATGACATAACATCAACATACTCTAAACTAACATCACCTATCAAGAACCACCAACACTTCAACCATAGACTCCACGAGTCCTCTATGAATATAAGATGTTACACATCCTAAAATAGATCACATGCAAAGGTGAAGGAAACCTTCTATAGAAACAAGATCAATGGATCCCTTCAAAACATCTGCATCACTAGAGAAGATCATCCATCACTACATGATGAATAAACAATCATTGCTAAAGCTCCCACTAAGCCATGATATTTATCTCTTCAAGAACATGACACACCATCTCCAAAATTTGAAAATCATCTAGGTCCACACACATACACATGTACTACTAATCACACCAAATAAAACCAATATTTCCAAACTAAGGAAATATACCATGTCATAGGACTCCATAAATATCTATCTATGTACTCACTAATCATCCACCCTCTAATCCAAAAGCAACTAGACCAATGCACAAGTGACCAAACACAAGGCCAACTAACAAGTTTGCACCAAGACAGAATCAAGTCTCATGGATATAGACAGTCCACATCTGAGTTATCCCACTACATCTGAATAGGTGACCAACCCACACAACTACATAACTCATAGACACAACCATTGAAACATCCAAACCAACTATCATATCAGTGAAATGAAAAATGAGATATCAAAGAGAACAATCATGCAACCAACATGACTCAAGCACATAGATGATTTGCTAATCAAGTCCATATTGAGCACCATAGTTCAAGAAACCATCAAGCAACACCACATAAATGTTGAGTGACTAATAATGGATCAACATCTCCATTAAGAGAAAGTGTCAAAACCTTCTCTCTCCATGCACAAAGCATGCATCCAAAACTACAAATATCTCATACAGTAACACCCCAAATGAACTAGGGTCTAGAAAATAACTCTTTAGTAGATCCACAAAACCAGGTAAGTTTTTTATTGATCTTGCAAGCCACTATGTTCAAGAACACCGATGCATATCCATATCCACTTTTTATCTAGAAGACTCAAAAGTCTGAAAAAAAACCAAATAACTTAACCCAAAATAATGGATTGTCATAGATGAGTATTGCCATAGGTTTTTATGGAAAATATATAAACCCCTTAGATCTAAGGAACATGAATCCAAGACATGCAAGTACAAACATCCATGAGGAAAATACAGTTTAGGAACTCCAGACCCATTTGTAGACCAACTCCACAACCACCATTAGTACATGCATTTGAGTGAGACAAGCTATTACAAAAGCCTCTAGATCATCCAATGATCAACTCCACAACCTCCATACATTTAGGGTAACAAAACCACCACCTTCCAATACTGGGAAATAGTAAGAACCCAATATAAGAACTTCACCCCATAGTTAAAAAAATAATGCAAGCTTCTCCAAATTACTAGGGAGCCTCTCACAAAAACCCAATATGAAACCTTAGTTGCATGCAACTAGAAAGTGTAAAAAGCACACCCCATGCATTAGGAGTTATTTTGTTGTCAAACAAGATCTCCAAATCAATATCATTTCAACATGACCAACTCCATTGTCTCTATCTTTACCATCCTTTAAACTGTGTCTTGTCTCCTAGAACTTAAACAACTGCACAACTTCCACTTATCAAAGGATCAATCTTCTTCAACTGATTCCTTCAGATTCCTCAAGCTAGCCAGGCAAAAAAATCTTCACCAAAGGAATACCCAAAACCTAGAAACCATCAAGGAATCTTACATGCATTGACATGCGACTCTATTCGAGTACATGCAACTGAGAAAACAAGTACATGCAACTCACAAAAATGACATGATAGCAACTTGCAAATCTTGGAATAGAGCTCTAATACCAAATGAAGGAAAATTGGGCATCCCAGAAAAGTAATCTGAGATCAATATGTGCATCCCGTACCTATTTTTTTTCACAATCAGATGACAATATGATGATACAAACACATACTACTATGCCATAAAGTGAAATCATGCATAATTTATTTCCCATGATTAAAACCTTAGAGGAAAGTGCTTGCAATTTTAGATCTTGCTAAATCTGATATTTTTAGTGGCATGCATACATTAAGATTCAACAATATAGAATCATTAAACAAAAAGATCAAGATAGAAGTTAGAAGATAGAAGATAGAAGATAGAAGACAAAATTTATGTGGGGAACACCCTTTTGGGTAAAAAACCCAACACTCCAAAACTAGAGAGCCATTGTATCATTCAACAACAAAATACAATTACAATGCAATCTTCAAACTCTAAGCCTTTGCATGGAGATTTACATCTTGTTCCATTGTAGAGAAAATCTGGTAGCATAACCCCTGTCAAATGAACTCCTCTCTCATAGAGCTCCCCTAGTAGAAAGTGTATTTATAGAGCTTACAATGCAAAAAATAACAACTTCTCAAATGTGTCCACATTCAATGTATCTTCAAATGTGTCCACATTCAATGTCTCTTCAACATGTAATTAGAAGCCCCTTTTTCATAACTCTTGCATACATATAAATTTATAAACTTAAATCTCCAAGTGGGCACCAACTTAGGATATTATTAAATATGCATAGTATTAAACATATAAACCCAAATAATAAATGCTAGGACTCAAAGGTAGAGACACCTTAATCCCAACACCTACGAGTTGCCTAGGCTGTATTGAAGTCTACAAATCAATTAACTTGCAGCTTCTACTTAAAGGAAAATACACTCTAATTGAAATATGAAACTACTTTCATAGACAAAGATTAGTTATAGTCAAAATAGTCATTGATCAAAATGAAAGGTAATTAATCAATAATTATCTTGCAAAATTGACAATTTTATTATAATTAGTAAATAAATATAATAATTAAATAATAACATTTACTAGCATAGATATCTCAAATACTTCTATCTATTTTTTTTAAAGATATCAATCTCAATACATCTATACTAAATTTACGATAAAATTTAGATGGGAACCTTTGAAATTGATCACTCTCCCCATATTTTAGATAAATGTATTTAAAATATGTATGCTAGTTGATTAATACATACTAAGTATTAGAATATCTTCATTATTTGACACATTTTTATAATTTGATTGTTTAAAATGACTTATATATATTCTATAATAATGAAACTATGTTTGTATTTACTTAAATAATTTGTAATAATTAATCTAAATAACTTATATAAAGACATTACAAACTCTTTCAATCAGTGATATTGCTATTAAGATTCAACTGTGTAGTTTTCGACCCATGTTTCACGAATAGTAGTTCACAAGAACCCATATCTCATGAGAATGAATGAAACACTTAGTGCCAATTATATCTAGGTGATGCTTACAAGGACGGAACATCATACCTTCCTACAAGATCACCCAACTCCAATTCAAATGCACTTAATCTAAATTTTATCTATTTAAACTCAATTAACAAATATTTTATTTTCTAAAAGACAACTAACACACCACTTCTAAATAGAAAAACAATTTAGCAAAAGAACTCAAATAAACAAACAATATAAAGTGTAAATTCGTCCCTACATACTCTGTCCCGTACGGAGTAGTTGGAGATTGTAATAAAGAATGTAGTTGTGGCCCTTCCCATTATAAAAGAATGGAGCATACCAAAAGTTTTTCTTACGAGAGGAAAGGAAAGGAAGTAATAAGATCGTGAGGGAGAATTGTTTATAATATAGGAAACCTATGACGCACTAATTGCAACTAGAATGACAATGCATTCCAACTTGCCTTGGGGACATCATTCGCAAATCTTGGTTTTGCTCCATCTTTTCTTAGCATATTCCTCCTCTAACTTTTACAGCTTGTCGCACTTGACAAATGGATGGCTATTGTATTATATAGAACACCTTGCTTTGTTGCAAGATAGACACATTTACAAGAAAGTCTCTCCATCTTTAATTGTTTTGTATGAAGTTTGGAATGAAATAATTGAGTAAAATATTGAAAAGAAAGGTAGAGTCAATGGATCTTTCGTCTTTTTGTAAAATTAAAAGGTTCTTAATGAATCTATGAGAAATCAAGTCACGCTGAGCATAAGGCTCCAATATCAAAGGTAGAGTTAATGGATCTTTCGTCTCTTTGTAAAGTTGAAAGGTTCTTAATGAGTATATGAGAGATCAAGTCACGCTCAACACAAGGCTCTAATATCATAAGAAATGATGTTGGGATAATTCCCTGAATGAATTTGATGGAATGGATACCACTCAATCCTTGAAATTTAGCAAAAAGAGGATGAATAATCTTCCATTAAAAAAAAGGTAGAGAAGAAATAAAATTAGTGAATGAAATGTGTGAAGAGGAGAGTTTGTCGTGGTTTGTAGTTTAGTTTTGGTATGATTTAAAGTTTATGTTAAATTTTTGCTATCTTTTGAAATTACTTTTACAAGATAATGTAGGAGTTGTTGCATTAATTGTGGCTTTTGTCTCATTTTTATGATTAATAAAGGTCATTAATTGATTATTGTTTTATTTTTGTAATTTTTTAAATAATAGAAAAGATGATATCAAAATGGATATAGAAAGTAATATTCAATTTATCTTTTTTTTTGGATTTACTTATCAATTTATTATAAAAATTCAACATAACTTAATATTAGGGTCTCTATACTTGGAGTAGTATCTAACTAGCTAAGTTGAGTATGCTTAGAAACTCCATGACATGAAGCATATATGACACTTTTTGGTTTCTATTCTATTTGCTAGTTCTTGTGAAACAACTTCTTACCATTTTTTCCTCAATCCTATTATACAAGGTTTCAAAGTAAGCCTCACTCAAGGTCCTTGTCTAGGTCAACTTCTAGGTCTTCAATTCCTTTATAATTTTTCCTGAAGAAAAAAATCTAGCCTTTATCATGTTGTTATTTTATTGACCTAGAAAGGTTCTATTGGTCATCCCCTTAAAGAGTGTGTATTTAGGTGGACCTCATCTTTGACCTTAACTAGTCTATGTTGCTTTAGGATGGGCCTATTTACTTTTCCTCAAAAGTGACATACACTAATCTTCCTAATGCATTGAGCTTATTTTACATATAGCTCACAAGCTTTAATTTGAAACTCCAATAACATTTTGTAAGGATGAAAATTGAATTTTTATGAGGTAAGAAACCCTTAACCTTGAAATAAATCAAGTCCAGTCAATAAGAATAGGCGACTTAACCCTATTGATATGTTTAGAAGTTTAGCCTAAATTAAATACAAATATTAAGATATTTTGTTTGGAAAACCTTTTGACATAAATACTAAGATATATTAAGAATATTTATGATAATAAGGTACAAACCTAGACACAAATTAATAATATGGTAGAGGTGAAGGCCTATTATAGACCTATAAATACTGGAGATGTAGAAGTTGTAAAGATAATGAGAATTTGATGAAGAAAAAAATGCACAACGCTCTCCTAAAGATCTCCCATGCCTATAGGGAATATTTCAAATTTAAGCTACCTTCTTCACATGTAAAAGATAGAAAACGAGCAATGTAAAGTTCATTTATCTCAAGCAATAAAACTCATTGTTAGAAATTGCATTGATGTAACAACACCTTATCATCAATAAAACTCAATGGTTTGGCCTTCAAAGGCCTGAATTTGTTATGTGTATGTGTGGTGATTAATGTTTTTTTGTGATATTTATATGTAAATCCTTAAATGAATGTCTTACTTTTAACACCTTCAAATTAAAAAAAGAATATTTATGTAGGGTGTGGTATATGGTATTGTATAAAAATATACTAATTGTAAAGAATATTTCATTTTAACTTCCTTTAAGAACTATCAATACTCAAACTTATCCATGAAAGACTAATACATAGGTATGGTAAAAACTTGATTTTTGTGAAAATAGCCGAGCTATTGAAGAATTTGTGAGTAAAAATAGTAGTATAGGTCTCAAAACATTTTGGTGCATCACCTCAATAGGAATTAGGTTCATTTTGTTTTTGGTCTCCCATTTTCCTCTACAAAAATAGTAGTAGAATAGGTCATGTTAGGTGAAGTACCAAGGGAACCAGTCCTCTCTTGAGACTCACCCCAACTTATGTGCAACCCAAAGGCCTTGAAGTGTTTACATAATTGTCAACTATGGAGGGATCCTAGATATCATTATCTCATGGGTGCAACTTGGCATTGATAATAATTATATATGTTTATTAAAGGTGAAGATACCAATACTTATATTATTAATATAAAAAGATAATAAGTTTACTAGAAAATGGTAAAATATAAAATATTATTGTTGAAACAATAAAAGCAATGATGATATTACTAAAAACAAGAACTGTTTGTTGGACTTTACCTGTACTCTGGGTAAAATGTTGGATGATATAGTTAATATAAAAAATCAAATGTAGATCATGAGAGGTGAGGTTAACCTCATCATGAAAATCAGTATTGAGGATAAACCGGTAGCGATTTGCCTCGATGAGATGAAAGATGTGGTGGGCATAAATGATGCCTTTGTGGAAATGGTGGCTAAAGTCTGTGAAATGGAAAAGAGATTGAAGGAGAAAGAGGACAGGGCGGTGGAGGGGGATTTCGAAGGTAAGCTCCACATGCTACATAATAGAGCGGACAAACTTGAAGATACCATGTGCAAGTTAGGGGAGCAAAGCCTGGTTAGCCTTCAAGCCTATACATAGCATCAAATATCCTGGATAAGATGGAACAGAAAAAGGGTGACAAAGAAGGGAAAGAGCTGAAGGATACCATGGGATCAGGAAAATGAACTTGGGCAAGTACCAGAAAGTCGGGAACCAAGTATGAAAAGGAGCTGGAAGATCTCAAGAACCCTGCAGGTCAGATGCAGCTCATGGTGATCTAGGTACACGATTTAATGAAGAGCATTTAGCTATCATGTCCTATGTCCTATCTTTTTGTTGTCCCTGTCTGTTTCTTTTTTTGTTTTTCTTGCTGTTAGGCTATTAGCCTCTTGGTTGTTGTGGCTTTATTTCCTAGGTGCTGAGGCACAGTTTTTGTTGAACTTAATTGTAAAATTCATTTAAAATCTTTGTTAAAGGTTTTAGGTCCTTGTAAAACTTGTTTTTACGTAATCAGAACAATAATAGCAATGATTATAAGCAACAATAAATACAATACAAACATACTAATGAAAACTGTGTGGAAAATGCTTTCAAAATAGATTGAAATAACTACAAAATAAACCTGGGAAAAAACATAAATCAAAGAAAAAATCAAAATAAGGAAAGAAAACATCTCAAACTGACAAAATAGCCATCCAAGACCAAGTATTATGCTCTCCTCGATGTAACAATTTTCCCAATGACAATGAATTTGATGTGCACTCATGATTTTGGCAACATAAGGGTAAGGTCTCTTTTTGAATAAATCATAGTTGTAGTAGAGGTTACCAACTTCTTGGGTTTTGAATTAGATAAGTCTATATATAATACGACCATTTTCCTCATCTTTTGTGCATTTTTAGGTTTAGACATAGGTTTTAGGAAAAATATGAAGAAAAGGAGCATTGAGCATACACAGATAGAGTTTCCCAAAAAATTTCACTAGAAACAACCTGATCTAGGGTGCCTAGCACCATAGACCAACTTGTTTTACCTAAAAATTTAAGCGAATGTAGTTTAAGGGATTTTAAAACTATATCTAACATGCATTTCCAATTGTATTCTTATTCAGGCTATGAAACCTAGCTCTAGTTACCAACAATTATGAGCTTTTCTTATTGTCACAAGTGTATTTTTGTATCATTGTTCTATTTTTACACTTGCTTGTAGCTTTCGGCTTGTCTATCTATTAATTTTTTTAATTTATGCATGCTTTAGGTCCTAATTAACTCACATCTAAATCATATCCAATCAACATTCAAAAGGGAACAATCAATCATCAGTGCCTAGTTCTCTTAAGGGGCTAAAGTTGGGTATAATTGATTGTTCTCCAATGAAAGTGATTGGAAATGATTCATAGTTTGCATTCTTAGGCTAGATCCCATTTTCCTATATTTCAAATAGTAATCAAGATCATTGATGAGGGTGGTCCCTGCCAAAAGATCTCTATGAATTAACGACATATTTCCTATTTCTAAGACTAAGCTTAAAGCTAAATATGTGTTGTTGGGATGTAAAAAGGGACATAGTTTTCTTGGATATTTATAGACATTGTTTGGATATGGAGGCATTTTGATTAGTCACTCTTTTTAGTTTTAGAAACCTGCATTTATAGGGAAATTACTACTTGGATAGGAGGTCAAATTTAATCAAATCAAAATGCACATTCCCACTTGCTTTAGGTGATTAGGTCATTTTAAGACATGTGTCATGTTGTGATTAGTCCAAGAAAGTGACTATGTGACACATAATATGATGACATGTAACTGATTGAATGTTTGATAATGTTAAGTTGAAGATGATGCAAGACATTAAATCAGTTAATGGTTTGTATTGTCATTGATGTCAACTTGATATCATCTATATGGTAATACACATAATGCCAAAGACTTCAGAGAATCAATGGAACAATGGTTATGCTTTCAGCAATGCATAAAAGTCAAGTATTCACTAAGTGACAGACAACACCAACAGAGTGCACACCACTGGTAAAGACAGAGATAAAGTCACAGTGATGCCTGACGAGCAGAAGATAGTGTTGCCCAACGAAGCACAATCAAAGGATGCCCGACGAGAAAGATCCAATGATGCCCGACGGACGGAGATCCCAAAGCCAACTAAAGTTGCACCGACGGAACTGGCAGTTGTCACTGGCGATGAACTACATAATTGACCGATAGAACAGAGAGATCAGAAAATGACAAAATATCTAGCTGGCAAAGCTTAAAGATAGACTTAACTGGTTGTTTTATTTGTTTTATTTGACCATAGTTAAGTAAGTGATTTAAAGATGATTTATACAGTTGGCAAGAAGATAACTATGGGATAAATCAGGAGTTAAAGCCGTAAATCAACTTGGCTGGATTATTTTTCACGCCAAGAATCAAGAATCAAGAATCAAGGAAAATCATGTCTATATAAGAGACAATCATAATTCATTTCCACAAGCACTTAGATACACGGGGGAGTGAAGTGAGAGAAGATGCTGAAGAGAAACTAATGAAGGTTAAACTTCATGCAATCCTGAACAATCAAGCTAAGGGAGAGCTAAAGAATTCTGCAGACACTGACAAACAGTGAAGCACATCATCACAGAGCAGAAAGTGTGAAGTACAAAGGAACTGAATTGATACATTGATCAGAGAGGTATTGTATGTAAATAGATCTGAATATCTGCAATTCAAGTTGCATTAGAAACAGGTTATTGTGTTTCAGTTTAACCATTGAAACATTAAGTCTCTTAACAGAGTAGGACTTAACAGTCTTTTATAATTGAGGTATATCCTAACAGATTACCAAAAAGGTTCACTCATGATAGTAGCATCAATCTTACCTAAAACCTATTAACAGTCTAAGAAGGAGGCTGATTCAAGGATGGTAGTAAGATTAGCATAAAGCCTATTGACAGTCTAGAGGCTAATTCAAGGATGGTAGCGTAGATGCCAAATACTTAGTGACAATCTATGTATAAAAATCCTCTAACAAGGTCGCACTTAACCGTGTGTTTGTAACCTTTAACAGGGTTGGCTCCTAATAGGGCTCACTTTAGAAGAGTGAAAATTTGGGGTACCGGTCCCAGTGGTTTTTCCCTTAATAGAGTTTCCACATTAAAATCCTTGTGTTATGTGTGTATGGTTTATTACTTTATTGTTTTACCTTTCACATATGCATTTCTGGATTGAATGGTATACTCTGCATATTTACTGAGTATCGGTAAATAAGTTTTACTGTCTATCAGTGATCAAGGAGAATAAGGACAGACAAGGTAAACCGATAGACAGTCATTTGTTTCAAGTATTTCAATGGCATACATCTTGTAGGGACTTAATAATCTAAGGTGTAATAATTGGTGGATTAAAGTTTAAAGGATAAATTTTTGAGGCCACTGATTCACCCCCCCCCCCCTCT
>MU224655.1:1298688-1322804 GCA_018584345.1 Thuja plicata | reverse complement strand
AACTTGATTTGTCTTTTCTCTGTAAGTGCCCCATCTAGGTTCATTGGGATCCTTGGGCACAGATAAGAGGACTTATGCATAACCTTCCAAAACATGTTCTTTGACTTCATAACCAAGAGGGTGAATCTATTTTGTCCTAGGCTCAACTCCCTCCATACAAGTACAATCAGTCTCCACCATGAAGCATATGGTGTCTTTGTACTTCTCAACTATTTTCTCAGGTATCTTGAACCTCTTCTACATCTTGATCCTAAAAGTCTTGATGTCCATGTCCATAGAATCCTTCACACTACTCTCTGATGTGGCTTTTAGTGAAATATGTGACATAGTGGGCTTGCTTTTGTCTAGGTAGAGATTTGCAACCTTTCCTACTATGTGGAAGTAAAGATATATGATCAGTGAGCCAAACCTGAATATCTTTCTCTTATCATGCTTAATAGCTTGGATGTTGTCAATCAATTGAGCATGCAATATCTCACATAGGTTGTATTGAGTATTGTCATTCACCATTTTTATTGCTGCTAAGATAGTGGCTGTAGATACACTATTTAGTCTTCTTGTGTGCTGAAATTTATAACCTAGTATCATGGTAACTAGCTTAATTTCATCTTCCTTGATGGGATCTACTGTCATACCGCACCTATAACTCTTGGATAAGCATGTCTGCAAAAATTGTTTCTTGACATCTTTACCAGTTGGAAGAACTGGTCTAGTGTTGGGAAGTCTAGTCATCTCATGAATTAGATCTGCAGTGATGCGGAAAGGAACCTCACCTATCCAGTATATATCATCATGTATCCTGCTTAGTAATATCTTCACCCATTCTGGCTCATAAAACTCATGCACATTGGAATACTCAAAGATAGGGTTATCAGTGAGATGCGCGTATTCATTCTTGAATGTATAATCTGGTTTCATCATAGAACCCATGAGAGATGCAATGCTATTGTCTCCAACAGTTTCCTTCTTGCAATAAACATATGTGTGGATGTCTTCTACATGTACGACTCCTAGCGGAGTCCTAGAGAATGTTCCTTCGACATCATCCAGTATGGACTTGAATGGATGCTTCTTAAAAACAAATCTCTTCCTCTCAACAATGTCGAATACAATAGGGGATGCCATACTTACTTGCAACTAGGTTAAATAGGGTTTCACGATGATTCTAAAATGACGTGACTGCTAGGGTTCTGTTCCAAATGTAATCCATTCACAAACCAACTAATCCTTCAAGCTATTAGTGCTTTGATGCTTGATGCCTATCTTCTTTCTGAATGCTTCAATCTCAAATGCAAAGTGAGGTTTTTAAGATCTTTTGCCAATTTATATAAATATCAATTGCATTTAATGTTCGTTGCCATAAAGCAGTTTACATAGAGAATTTCAAACTTTTTTTTGAATGAAGTAAATGCAATGCGTGAATGCATACAACCTTAAGTCATGATTACATGCATGAATCCATAGGCGCATACTCAGAGGTGAGTATACCAGCCATGCAGGGGTTCAGAGCTAGAATAGCTCCCCCTAAGACCATGAGGGTCAACTATTCAGAAGTAGAAGGTGCGTCCACTGAGGATGCATCTTCTACCTTGTTCTCTTCATTATCCTTCTTTACTTCAACCCATATTTTATCTAAATTAGCTTTGTCTTCCACAAACTTGACTTCTCCTGATTCTTTAAACAAAGAATTCTTGGGATTCTCTTGTCCTTTTGTTCTTGATCTGCAAAACCTTGAGATATGTCCATCTTTTCCACATGAGTGACAGATGATAGGAGGTCTGGTGTTGTTATTCATCATGCTGCATTGCTTGGTTGTGTGTCCATTGTAGTTACATATCTGACATGTAATGTTCTGCAAGTTTCTTTGAGGTTGATTTCTCTGATTGAATTGAGTTTGATTCCTTTGGTTTAGTTGTGGCTGATTTCTTTGATTTTTTTCTAGCAATGAATAGCCCTATGACCAAACTTATTACAGGAGTAGCAGTAACCATTGAAGGGTCTTACATTCTTACAATCTCTTGCCAAGTGTCCATGCTTGTTACAGGCATAGCAAGTATGCTTGACTACCTTGTGCTTATCTTTTGGTTATTCTGCTTTGATCTCTTCATGATTTTCAATTTTTTCTTCTTTTGAAGATTTTGTTAGGGCTTTCTTTCTTTCTTGTAATGAGTTGATCTCAATTTTAGCTAAATTGTATCCCATACTAGTGGTGTCACCTTTTAGCTTTTATGCATAGAGTTGTGATTGAATTGGATTAGAGCTTGTGTGTAGTTTATCAATCTTGTCTTTTTCTCCTAATAGTTCAGATTCAATTTTGTTCTTGATATTTTCCAAATCCAAGATTTTCATATTGGCTTGCATGAGTTCTTCATCTAACTGTTTTTTTTATTTTTTCTTCTCTTCAATAGTTGTTAAGCTATCAGTTAACTAATCATTCAATTCTTCTATCTTATCTTTTAGAGACATGTTCTCTTCATCCAGTTTCAAATCATTGGTGCTTTTAGTTCTTTCCTTAGTTTCTTGATAAGCATTTCTGAGCCATCAAATTTTAGTTTAAGTTCTTCATTTTCTTTCTCAGATCTGTATAGCTCTTCAAGGGCTGCTTCAAGATTCATTTTCAGATGTTTGACTTCTGCTAAATCCTTGATCTCCTCAAGTGGTTAAAATTTTCTCTTTGAGGACCAGGCTCTGATACCAATTGTTGGAAACACTGAGAGGGGGGGGGGGGTGAATCAGTGTTTAGCTAATTATTCAACTTCAATAACTTAAACATAAATCAAATATGCATCCAATGAAGCTTAACACAAGAACACATAACACTTGATATGATTACAAGGAAACCTTGGTTAGAGGAAAAACCCTAGTGGGAATTAGTACCCACAAATATTGTACTAGTATAATGAACCCATTAAAGTTCCTTTTCCCTGTTAGAAGTAGTCTTTACAATGCGAGTATAATGACCTGGTTAAGGGTCTGACCCTGTTAGGATTCTTTTACAAAAAACCCTATTAGGGGTGAGGAATCACTGTCCAAGAGCTCACTGCTCAAAGAGAAAGAAGGCTACAACCTCCTGAGAATAGATATGCACTATATCCAAAAGTGAACTGTTGTATGTGACACATATGTCTGATTAGTTCTAGTTATTTGATTATGCTCTTAACCTATTTAAGGGCTCTATCTCATACTAATATCTTCATACTGCTCTGCTATACATCTTCTCTAACTATTTTGATGACACTTCAAATGTATCTTTGCATTACATATATATATCTTTATGCCTGAATAGACATGACTATAAACAAGACCTTTAGTCGGCCCAAAAACATAATACACAATGCTTCCAAAAAAATTGGCTTAAGCGTGTTTACAACAATGTTTAACACATGATAAAAAACTTATTACAATAGGCACTTAGCCTTTACATAACAAAAGATTACATGCTAATCAAAATAATGAAGTCAGCTTCATACACTGTATTATGGACTGCCGGTGTACTTGTTCTTTTTGTAACTTGTCTGTACTTCCATTCTGTACCATGCGTGTATAGGGTAAGCATAATAACATACCATAGAGCTTAATTCTGAATGCACATATCCTGAGATGATCGTACGCACGTGCGCTGATGCCTTGATTGACTGCAAGTCACTGTTATGTTCTGTCTTGTACACTTAGTCAATTTTCACTTCATAGTTTACTGTCAAAACTTCATATGACTTTGTTTCTATAATGACAACACAAAATAAGCCATATACTCCCTGGGATTCAACTTCCCAACAACTATGCTTTTGGTTTTTTAATAGCTCTGTAGGGTTTCAGGAACCCATCAAAACCTGTTTTCCTTAATAAAAAATAAGTAGATCACTAACTCTAACTAACCTCTTTTAATTTCCTTTAACATAAGTTCATTCATAAGATAACTATCATCAAAATCTATCCTATATTATAATCACATTGTTTACTATTTCATAAACATTACCACAATCTTATAAAGTAATCAATTCTGATTAGTAATATGTATCTAACTCAACATTAACCTTTCATAATCAGATTTACCTCAATAAAAATATACACTAACTTTCCTTCTAATCTACAATTCCATTGTTACATACCCATGAATCAACTAGCAATATCATTAAATCAATCATACAAGTACTTTGATTACAAACATATACATATATCCTCATAAACACATAAATTATCTAATTTCAATTTACAATCTATTAAATTGTAACAAAACATTGTTTTGTTCTCTTTACAAGATCATATTACATATCAATTACATTTATAACAATATCTATCCTAAACTACCCACATAAAGTACTTAATAAAATTTTCACAGTCACAATTACCACAATCTCTCATAAAGTATACATATGTTACATCATTATACACATATGGGAACAATATGGAATATGATAATATCATATACACAATGAAGATTACTAATGTTGCAAGAATATAGGTACCAATACAAAGATCCATCCATGCAATCACGAACAAACTAAACCTCAATGAGAAAACATTACCACCCAACCATGTGGAACCTGAAGGTCCACTCCCACTGAGATAAGGAGGTAGACACCAAGGCCCCACACCAAAAAAATCACTCTAAAATAAAATACAAGGTGGTAACCAATCTTCAAACAAGGCTAGGAAAAACAATGAATCATAAAGCAATGCAAGACTATGAAAAGAAAGGCATAAAACCAAATGGATAAAGACTCTAGGTCACAAGTAGGGTGAGTGCTATCACATATCCCTCACCCCTTGGGTTAGCCTGGAAGTCTTTTTGGACCCCGATCCCTAAGTAGGCACATGCAAAATTGAACAACTTTTCATGAGGACAAGATAGTTCTATCATGCCTATCTCATCAAACATCTTCTCCTTCTCCCATCCTTAGCCTATACTAGTGCTCAATGAATGGGATAGATATCATGTTTATATTGTTATTGTGTATCCCCTATCCCCGTTCATTTATTAGGTTATCACCTGATTAATCAATGCACCAATGGGTTATCCTGACATTCACTTAGGGCCCTGATCCCCCATTGAGAGTCACTCACCTACATTGTACCTAGGTTATTTAACCCTTAAGTTCAAAATTATGAAAAAAATACAAAAATGAATCATAAAAAAAGATAATATGCCAATTTGAAATCCATACAGTAATCAGAATCACATTATACAGGTTTAAGAACATTCATGTTGCCTCTCGTCATGGACAACCCTAAACCCCAAATCAAGAATCAATTTGAATAAATCAACTTTATGGAATCTATAAAACATTTACAAAGAATCCTCAACTAAGAAAACATCATATAATGCAACCCCAATGCCTCTAGTATAAGCCTGAAACCCTTATTTTGAAAAAAATTGACCAAACAAGAATTCAATGCAATTGATGATGAAGAACCACAAGTGTATAAGGAATTCAACGAAAGTGATAGAATCATGCAATATAAATGATATAAATATTCAACACAACTGATACATTTATGTAACACAATTGCCTGGTAAACCCAAAACAGCTGACACACAAAACAAATTGTGGAAGAATGAACAACATGGCCTTAATTGAACCTTGGGAACAAAATATGAGAGAAACCCATTTGAGATCTCTCAGTTTACTTCCCATTAAACCAACCAATTAAAAATCTAGATAAATTTAAACATGTGAAAATAAAAAATTCCAGAAATAGCTTGGAATATAATTTAGGAAAACATAAAATTTACATTGCAACGAGGTACAAATTCATATCCAAATTCTCATGAAATACAACACATTTATTTTAAACATGATAAAATTAATTTCAAACCTCAAAGATCAAGCAATAAGAGTAATGGATTCAACCCCTACCTCAGGTCCTGTGAAGATCCAACAAAGAAGAGAAGCAATGGAAAGCAAACCAATCAAACTCATGAACAACAATCCAATCAAACTCATGAACAACAATCCAATCTCCACAACTTCCAACCAATCCAATGGAAAATCAATCCAATCAACAATAGAAACTCCTCTCAAACCAAGGAACAAATATCACAAACATTTATTACAAATATCAACAATCTTCTCTCAACATCACCCACTCCAAGCACAAGATTAATAAAAAATTTCTTCTCCATATTTCAGAAGGTTCTCCCACCAATTCTCTAGCAAAAAACATAAGGAAAAGTATACAAAATAAATCATAAAATTTCCTTTGAGGAAGTTGTACAGGAATGTGACTAATTCCCAGTTTCCTAAAAACAAATTAAAACCAAAGTTTATTAAAGAGACAAAAACATATCTCCCATATATATATTACAAAAGTTTATAATATCTTTATAATATTCACTCCAATATGTAAATCAATTTACCACAAATATTTACCACATAATGCATTCCACAAAATATGGAGTATTAATATTATGATCCCATAATTATGTTTATTATTAATATTAAATATAATAATACTTTTCATTCAAGAGAACTTGTAGATACGTACATACATACATACATACATACATGTGTGTGTGTTGGCATTATGATTGTTTTGGAGGAGATATGCATACCAGTCATGAGTGGATGCATAATTCGTTGTCCTTGATGGAAATGTATTCAGTTATCATGGTTACAGTGATCGATAAAAACTCTACATGATCAGTAAAGAGAACATCAACTATGTATGTTGACTGGTGTTTAGGTAGAACAATATCTGATACAGATTGTGCTAGCGGTCGAGTTGAGGAAATATTCAGATGTTGTGATCCGAGATACAATATGTATATGGTATGTGGAATCCATGATTCCAACCACAACAGTTTATCTCAAGATTTGATTGAATTATATTTTGATTTTGAATGTAGTTTACCTATATGATCACTGATCGGAGTTTCATATTAATTTGATTAAGGTGGTGGATATGAGGCCAACATATTAATTCTAATATTGGTAATACATTTTGAGGATGACATATTGGATGTTGATGATGCTGATTTTGAGGAGGTTGGCTAATCTTTTGAGCTGACTATGGTGGAAAGGTCTAGGTCTTGTGTGACCTAATGACAGTATGTATAAGGAGCACTAAATCCTTTGATTTAGGGTTGTGATCGTATTTTCAGATTGGATGGTCATGAATTGAAGGAGCAAAGATCAATATAGCGTCATGAAGGAAAGGAGTGGAAAGGATATGATATGGAATCAATGTCATTCTACATATCAACAAATCTTGTTGTTCCCTAATAGTTGGAGAATGTCAAATCCCCTAACAGGGTGAACCTTAACAAGTTCTTATTTGTAAATCCTTTAACAGGGTAGCTTCTTTGTTGAGATTTGAAATCCTCTAGCAAGGTAGATCATAGATGATCTCTTTATACTCCTAACAATGTACTAATAACTCCTAATAGGGTGAACCCTCAAAAAGTGTATTTGTAGCTCCTAATAGGGAAAGATCATTTACTACAGTATTGGGCTTGTGGGTGTCATCCACACCGTAGTTTTTTTCCCTCTAACAATGGTTTTCATGATAAAATACCCATGTTATGTGTGTTAAGGTTGTGGATACTTCATATTGTTTACTATTATTTGTTTACTTCAGTTATATGCTTTTTGGTTTGGAAGATGTTAGTACAAATAATCATATCGATGGTTGAATTTGTTCATTACCTATTTGTACTGATTTGCCCCCCTCCTAGTCATAAGATTTCCCACAATTGGTATTAGAGCATAGGTCCTCTTGATATTAAGCCTAACCACTTGAGGAAAAGATCCCTATAATTCAACAAGGATAGATACAAGAATGAAAAAAAACTTGAGGATGCAAGAAAATTTATCAATGAATTGAAGGAAAAGCTAAGGCATTCCCTTTCTAGTAGAAGAGAGTTTTCTGAACAATTGAGTGAAAACCAAGACTATATTGAACAACTGTCTGAAGGTAGTTTATCTGAAGAATCAGAGGAAGCACTTGCAGATCTGATGGATAAAAATAGTGGACTCAAAAGAGAAGTAGAAAATCTGAAAAGAGAGCTTGAAATTCAATCTGTCAGGATGGGTGAAGAACTTGAAAAAAGAAGAGTTGCTGATGATGCCAAGAAAATTGTTGAAGATGCCCTAAAGGTTAAAGATGAAACCCTAATAGAAAAGTTAGAGAAATAGGTTACTACATTGTAGGAACACTTACATGATACAAATGAAGAAAAAGATGATATTAAAAAAGAGAATGAGGGAATAAGGAAAGAGAATGAAAAGCTAAAAGAAGAGTTAAATGCTGCAAGCAATTTGTTGGATAAATTCAGAAAGAGTTATGCTAAACTTGATGAACAACTTGGAAGGCAAAGGATGAATGGAGAGAAACAAGGTTTAGGTTTTTCAATCTTTGAAGTGGTGAATCTTATGGTTCCCTGTGGGGGGAATGGGCCTGAACCCCATGGGGGTGATCCCATGGTACCACCAGTACCATGTGGTACCACCAATACTACTTGTATGTGCAGTACCATTGTTGCAACTACAATATGGACTATGGAGTCAGGAGGGTTTGTGGACCTCCTCACCTCACTTAATTTTTAAAATTTTTTTATGAAAAGTGATTGGAAGTTTTTAACTTGCAATTTTTTTTTAATTATGATGATGTTGTATCGGTCATATGGCTAAACGGTCGTATGGACAATTTTTTTGCATCCAAAGCCACTATCACCAAAGGGGTTCAATTTGTATATCACAATTTGATTCTTTTGAAATATTATTGGGTCCACCTAAGAAAGAGAGAGGGGGCCAGAGAGGGAGAAATGAATATGAAGAAATTGAGAGATATAAAGGATGAGGAATATGGTCAGATAGTGTGATAGAGTGATAAATGGAGAAATAGAGATAGAGAGGGATAAATAAAGAGGGATATAAAGAGAAATATAAATGGGGATATAGACAATCAGAGAGAGAGAGAGAGAGAGAGAGAGAGAGAGAGAGAGAGAGAGAATGGGATATATATATGCACAAATAAATATTTATATACTTATAGAGATAAAGGGGGCAAAAGTGAGAGATAAAGGAGGTGATAGAGGAAGGAACATAAATAGAGAGGAGTAGATAGTAGAGAGATATAAAAATAGGGAGTGATAGGGATAGAGTGGAAGAGAGAGACAAGAATAGAAATATTTATGCAGAGGTAGGTTTCAATTCAACACAAGTGATGCTTATTTCACAGCAATGGGTTTATCAACGTGACACTACCCTCTTGTCCACTCAAGGGTTACAACCACAAAATTGATCTCTAAGGCTCAATGTCTTATCCAAAACATAGGAAATATTTCATAGGGTATAAATGACATAATTAACTCAATTATACCACCCAATAACTCATGGTTTCTTTCTATGAGCTTCTTCTACACAAACTACCTTCATTCCTTGTAGGCATTCAACTAGGAACTGTCATGAACAAATTTTGACAAAGACCTCAAAGCCCAAAACTAAGCACATATTTAGATACCTTTTATTTACTTATCAAGCATATCAAAAATTCAAGGTAGGTTGTTTTGGAAAGTACCATTTAAATCTTGATTGTTTTGTTGTTACAAGGAGGCCTAATAGACAAGGGTTATGCCAGTTTTTACCAAAATGCTTATAAATTCTACAAAACTCAATGGATTTGAGTCAAAAGAAAGGTATGGTAAATTTAAGAGACCCCTAAAACTTACCCAACTAGAAATTAGGTCATAACAAAAATTACAAGGCCACAACACATGGTAGATGAGTCAGATTCTTTAAGAAGATACAAATTTGATGTGCAAGAATGAAAAGAACGGTCATCAATAAATTTTACCAGACAAATAATTAATCCAATCTCTTTGGTGGTGTTGAATAAAATATAATCAAAGACTTATTTTCCAATTTTTATTATGATCCAATGGTTAAAAATGAAGTTATGGAATTTTTTCTGAAATTGGGAACCCTAGCTAGGGTTAAGACCTGCACTCACCAAAATTACAATATCTTGCACAAAACTTAATCAAATCACATGAAACTAACTTTGAAAGAAATTAGATTCAAATTCATTTCACATAAAAACAATTAGAAGTGGGATGTCATCCGTACAAATCCATACAAGGGCTTGAAACAACACTATAGCATTGGAAAATGCAGGAAATTGAAGTATTTTCTTATTTAAAAATTGAATTACATCTTCAAAACCCACACCTAACTTGTGGCTCGACCATACCATTTCTTTTAAATCCTTTTACAATCAATCACTAAACCACCAACCAACTTCTACATGACTTGAATCTTTGCATTCCCATTCTTTCATCTTTGTAACTTTGCAATATTCTACTTTTACAAAATGAGCAACTTTTTAACCAATTAACCCCCAATACTCAAAACCAACTCATAAAAGTTCAAAATGGCCTAAATGACCCTATTAAAATATTGCCTCATAGATCCATGCAATAACTAGGTGCTCCTACACCAAAGAGGGAGGTATATGTAGAGATAGATATAACTTGAAAAGATATAGATGATATGAGAGAGAGGGGGGGGGGGGGGGGNAGAGAGGGGGGGGGGGGAGAGAGAGGTATAGAGAGACATTTTCTCCTAGGTCATCTTGGGAAAAGGTGTGCATAGGATCAAAGACAACAAGACAATATTCTATGACGATTTATGAAAATTTGTTAGTTGCATTAGAACATAAAATGTAAATGCTTCATTATCTACTACTTTAACTATTTCACCTCTTTTGAGAGCAAAAATAAATTAAAAAAGAAAGATAAATTGTATGCAAAAGTTATGATTATTTAAATTTTTAAATTGAAGGATTAACTTCAAATGATTATAATTAATTTTTAGTCTATAATCTAATAAAATTACCTTATCCATATTGTAGGTATCTAAAGCACCTTTTCAATTCCTATAAAAAATTAAACAAAATGACAAGAAACACATACATTATGCCCATTTTACTAAAGTATGCTTTTTAGGCTAAACAAAATGAATATCCATTTTCAAAACCAAGTCATATTTAGAATGTACAAACCAAAATACATTCTTCATTATCATTTTTAAATATATATTCCAAAAACCCATCTGTACATAGTGTAAAACAAAAAGTCATTCAAAGTCTATCTCAAAATTTCTCTAGAGTTCCCCCTCAAAAAATTTCTAGAGTTTCTACTCTATAAGTGTCCTCCTTTACACTTAAAATAGCCTTGTTATTATTGGCTTCATAGGATAGCTACCTTGTAACTACCTAGTTACTATCACAAACTACCTCTTTGAAATAAATTGGTTTGGAAATAACAAACCTCATTGTTTAGGATTTTCATCACTTTTACGTAGATAAAGTTTATTTCATAACTTTAGCTACAATAAGTGATGTAAGTCATTTTTCAAAAATATAATTAAGAACTTGTAAACTTGAAGAAATACCAAAACATTGATCTCATGTACCTATGGTTTCAATCTTTGTTTGCTTTATCTTTGTAATCATCATATCACTGTCTATCTTGTCTTCTTTGTGGCATAGAAAAAACTAGTACATACTTCATATAGGTAACACAAAATGGTGCATAGTGACAAATGAATAAGGTATTTAAAATTAATCTTCTTCAATAAAATACTCATCAATCACAACTTCTCATATTGAAAATACAAACTACATGGTTGTTAAAATGAATCTTTTAAGAACTCTGACAAATCATGCCCCACTTTGCTATTTAGTAATTCATTTACTCTTTTTGGCATTTCATGATAACCACAAAACTACTTTCAAATGAGACCTTGTGCATCAAGTTGATAAATTATGCATTTTAGAAGCACATACGATAAATGAGGGTTCTTGTTAGAGTGGCCAACCCCTACGATATACATTTACATTTTAGTGCTACCCCATGATGTTGAATTTGATTCTTTTGCATATTTTCAAAGGCAATATTTAAGAAAGTTTGATTTCTGGTAGACCATTCTAGTATAAGCCTCAAGTCATGGATAAATGTTATCTTAGTGTTTAAATTTCCACTACTTTCACATTTATCTTAGTGTTTAAATTTCCACTACTTTCACAAATACTTTTGAAGAAATTGCAATCTCAACTTTATTATATTTCCATTGTAGGAAGTTAAAGAACCTTGCTAAACTCCTCCAATATGATGGGTTATCATTATTACCATGAATGTTGACAAGTGACTTAAACTTGATAAACAAAATTCATCTTCATTCTTTGTTCTAAAACTTGTTGTTTAGAAATTATTGCAAATAATATTAATAAATCTGATTTTACACTAAGAGTTGAACTTTACTTTCGACAATAGAAAATTAACACTTTAACCACTCTGTATTATAAACACAACATTTGCTTAAAGCTTTTCTCCACTTATTATAAACATAACATTTGCTTAAAGCTTTTCTCCACTTATTATAAACACTTATTATAAACACAACATTTGCTTAAAGAATATCACTGATAACCTTCACAAGAACAACATCCATTATATAATGATGGAAATGGTTCACATCTTTGAAACAATTTATCTCGCCACTATGTTGGAGATGGATATAGATCCAGTGTAGAAACCAGAACATATATGAAGGCTCTTAACAACTCTAATGGTTCACTCAGGATTCATGTTCACAAAACCAAAATCAATAGCTAACTCTTACTACGGCCACATATAAATGATTATTTTTCCTTCCCTTTTGATGTCTTGAATTTGCAAAAACCTTGTTACTTGTACTTCCATTTGCCAAGTCAATTTCTTGTGTTTGTGGATGTGGTCAGTATCCTCCAAAAAGAAAGAAAAAAACTATGTTGTGGTTTTCAGCCCACCTAAACCTACCCATTTTATAACTTCTTTATCTTTGATTGGCCACCTAATGTTACCAGCCCATTTCCTACATGGAAACATGCAGTGAGAACACAAAAAAATATATTGAGTGTATCCTCTTGACATTCATGCCATTCTTTATTTCAAGAAAAAGTTTTGGTTCTTGCCCATAGGATTTGTTCACTTGATGTATATATGTTCTCAGGCTTCTTCCATGGTCTTTCCTTGACCAAGGAACCATACAATTTTCATGAGTTGCATACCAAGAACTATCACTCACCATGCTACTAGACCTTTCATTCCTTGCATTAATTAACCAGGATGGTGCATTTAGAACTATCCCCAAATCCAGGCTTCTACTTAACTGTAGAAGAAGGTGTGTTTTGTACACAATATGGACAATTAGGTAAACTGGTGATTTCCAATTCCATCTCACAATCTCTGTTGGCATTTACACCAATAGTGGAACTTGGATTTACGCATACCCATTGCATTAGCATTTTCTAAAGTCTTTTCAACAAATACATTGTGTACAAACCTTTCGCACACCATGAGACTGTGTTTTTTTGAGGCAATCACAAATTACTTTTACTCAAAAGTTGCTAAAGTAGTCTCATCAAATCAATTTGTGCCTATCCTACCCTCATCTCTTGGAGGCATTCTGTCAATTAGTAAGCGTGCTTTGTCCATGTTTCCACATTTTGTATGCAGGTTTACCAAGGTGCCTGCAACTTCTATTTCTAAGAAAAATTTCCCTGCTGTGCTTTAATGGATGTTCATACGCTGTCCATAATTCAATAAATCTATTTTATGCCAAACTTTCAACCACTTTTTGCTGTGATAGATGCTAAAAAATCCCATGTTGGATGTGGCTAGGAAGATGCTAGCAAAGTTTGAAAAATCTAATTTTTACAGCTATGATTAGGTGTTATGTTGAATAGTTCACAATATTCTCTCCATTTTCTTCATTTTGCACATATGTATTCTTTTTTTTGGACCCGTTTCGTAGCTGGATTATGTCTGGAATTGGCATTATCTAATTTTCAGCTTTGTTTCTTCCATGTTTGTGTTCATCCAAGAAAATTGGGCATATGCATCTTCCACCCAAATAGGTGGCAATTCCAATTTTTATAAAACCAAATTTAATATGTCGTCGGTTCCCTGACTTCTCCAAACCAAGTTCAATATTTCGGGTCAATGGCTTGTTTATAGTGATAACATGTGTATTTTGGAGTTTTGTATTTTATAAATTTGTACAGAAAAATAAAAAATATTTAAAAACGTTTACAAAATGTTAAAATTTTTAAAAACTTATAAACATAATTTTATTTTAAAAAACTATAAAATTAACCTTATTCAAACTAATTTTAAAAAAAATCTACTTGTTTATAGTGATGTCATAGAAAAATAAAATAAATATTAAAAACTTCCTACAAAATGTTAGAAACATAATTATATTTTTAAAAAATTCAAAAATTAACTGTATTCAAAGAAATTAAGAAATAAACAATTTAAAAAAATTATTATTCATTTCACATTCCAATTCTAGATTGTGACACCCAAACGCAGAAAATGCATCTTCTCAATAATCTTTCGGGTGAACCAAACAGGTCCAGCCCACTCCGGAAATCATTTTCAAGATAAGTATCTTCCAGAATTTCAGCATCTTTCAGAATTGACATTATCCATCACTCTCATTTTAGCGTAGAATGGGGATGAATTAGCAAAGGATGACAATTTTGGCTTTGTGATAGCCGATTGATTTGCTTCAAATTTTCTTAGGCTTTTTAGGAGCCCATCTTGTGTATATCTATTAAACATTACATGACATGAGATAACAATTAGCAAAGGATGACAATTTTGGCTTTGTGATTGTCGATTGCATTTGTTTCAAATTTTCTTAGGCTTTTTAGGAACCCATCTCGTGTATATCTATCAAACATTACATGACATGAGATAATAATTTCTTGAGGTTTAACAGGCACACTCTAAGTATTGATTTCTTATGTGGCGCACAAAATATGGCTATGGGGCCACCACAATGTACTAGTGCCATAGTGTATTTTATAAGTTACAATTATAAAATATACTATGGAGTTGGTATATTTTGGTGGCCTCATTGACAATGCACCATGTTTGTGGAATATGCACAAATGAATTTTGCAAGGATGTTCTCAACTTTGTGTGTGTTATATGTGTATGATGCCATGCAGGTTTAGTGTATGTGGACTCCACATATTTCAATCATGTGTAACCCTTATTGCATTACACTCACAATTGATTATTATGTATAGATGGTTGACCTACTTGCTTGTGTTGGCTATCTTGAGGACACCCTAAACTTTATCATTAGATATGAGTCAAACATGTAGTACTTGTGATGGTTGTGTGGATATTTTTTATTCTTGCCTACAAATCACATATGAATATAGGCTCATGAGCATTTACACATACGCTACTTTATTTGGATCCTAAAAGAGAGGTGAACTATGTTCTTCTCTCAAACATCTATGTAGAAGTGGACAAATGGTCAAGAGATTGATGGAAAATCATGAATCAAAAAGATACTCGAATGTAGTTAGATTGAAGACCATAAAATGGTATATTCTTATAAAGGGGAGGGATCATATCCATAGACACAGTAGATCTATGCAAAGTTGGAAAAATTGACTTGGGAGATGAAAGTAACAGAGAATTTTCTAGATGAAAGGTATTTACTTAGTGGTGTGGAAAAGGAAGAAAATCATTATTTTGTCTACCATCATAGTGAAATATTGACAACTGATTTTGATTTTCCAAACATGACCCCTAGAATAACTATTAGAGTTGTTAAGAACCTTTGAGTATGTGTTGATTGCTACACTAAAACAAAATTTATCTCCAATATTGTTGTGATTCCTACTTGTAATGATTGGTTTGGTTGATTTACTATAGAGGAAATGAACTTACTTGCACACACATGTTTCCATGAATTACTCCAAGGCCTTATTAATTCATGAGGATTAATATTTTGTATGAAAATAAATAAGTTCCCAAGTTGGTTTAATTATCATGGATTATTTAGGAACAATCTCTATTAAAGTTTCCCCTTTTTGTGCCTTAGAGCACCATCTCTAATTTTAGATAAAAATAGGGAACCCCTGCATCAATGTTTATTTTTATTGAACCTTTTCTTGGGACTAATTGTATAGGAGTGATAAAAATAGGAATAGATCGTTATTCCACAAGGAAGCACAATTGAGGAGTTGCGAAATAGCATTGATCGCTATTTCACATAAGGAAAATATGAGCATCGTGAAATAGCGAAGAGATCACTATTTTGCATAATGAGGTTTAGAAGCTTTGCAAGATAGCGCTACATTTATGTTTACTCGGACATAATAAAACACTTCTGAATAATGAGGTGGCAGCTCATTAAGTGAAATGAATCCGCTCGCACAAATGTTTTGAGACTTTTTATGAAGTCTGCATTGTTTTGTGTTAAAGATTGACACAGAGCGACATAGCAAAGTTGGTGAGTTGAAATAGTTGGGAAGCCTAATCAGTTCAAAGCTCAAAGGGAGAAGTGCCTAAAGCAGTAAGTGAGCTTTTCAAACTTTCTGTCTATTTCTTTTTAAATTAGAAGTATGCCTAAGAAGAAGAAAGAAGTAATAGTAGGTGATACTGTGATTCACCCATCTCAATATACACTGTTGAAAGTGTTACCTAATTCACAAGACATAGGCATCAAGGGTTTGTTCTTAGATGCATAGGCGGGGTGTGGAGACTCTATTATCCCAGTTCACAGTAGGTTTCTCTTCTAGTCTTTCTACACAAAGAGAAATGACATAATCTCACTTTGTAACCTTTGGAGGTTGGATATGTCTTAGGTAATTGTCCCCAATGTGTTTATTGATGCTGAATTAATTGGTTCCCTAGCGATACATTATAAACCTGAGACCATGATGGTGAGGAGAATAGATGGGAACCCACTCTTAGTCATTTCAAAAGATATGATACAAAAATGTTTTGGCTTAAACACTCAGGCCCTCACCAAAATAGACAGAGATCAGTTTCCTCTAGACTACGAGAGAATGGTTAAGAGTATGGGTTTGAAGGAGGTGGATTTCTTCATGTGTAGGGGTTATAACAGTAAATTGGTCTAGCTATCTGGTAAAGCCCCTTTTTCAACAAATAATTTCATGCATTTCTTTCAGCGGACATATTGGGGTTGGGGAAACATGTTTGGAGAAGACCATAAGTCAAGAATGCCCATTGACCTCATGTACATGTACATGTCCATGAGTACCCAACACTCACATCTTTCACATAACTTTGACATTGCTTCAGAGCTAGAGAAAATTCTACATGAAGAATTGAGTGAGTGGAAGGAGACGAAAAAATGTAAACATTACTCTCTACTCTTTCATCTCCTTTTGTTTTAAAATAGTACTATTTTCAATAATTCATTAATCTTGACTACTATGCACGGTTGTGGAACCAGATTACCAGTTCAATTGTGGTGGAGAACCTGGGATAAGCACAGTGAAGATGGTAACTACAACTTATTCCATGACAGGTTTTTGGTATAGATTATCAGAGCAGTAGGAGGGGGTATAGTAAGAATTCCTCCCAAGATTAGAGAAATTTTAAGGCTGAAAGAAACTAAACCTGGTGAAGATTTCACACATAATTTTATAGATTGGATTTGTAAAGTAGATCATACTAATTTTCAGGTATATGGATGCAGACAAGATCCTCAAAAACTCCATATTTTTGTATCAGAGAGAATAACATTCATGGAATTTATGTGGCTTATTTTATGGTTTGAAAAGGAATTACATGCCCCAAGAAAGAAAGGAACCTTTTTGCCTAATGTAACTAGATTTGTCGGGTTCTCTATAGGCTCTGGAACTCTAGATAAATTGCATGAATGTTTAAAATATTATAGTATGGATAGTGTGAAATCAAGGAATTATGACCTTGAAAATCATATGAGGTCTGTGATCAAGGATTATAGGCATTCTCTTGATTTGCTGGAAGATTTGCAAGAAATTGCCAAGATGTCTCAGAGATTCATTAGAGATGGAACAAGGTGAAAGTCCCGGTTGAATTCGAAAAGGAAAGGGTTATGAAGGGGTTGCCTAAGTTTTATAGTGAGGAAGATAATGAGGTCTTGAGGATATAATTATGCATCCAAAATTTTGATAAACTATAGGAGAAGAGTATTGATACATCAAAAGTAAAGGTTAAGCCTCCTCCCAAAAGGCCTAGGAAACTAATTATTGCAGATATAGATTATGATTCTTCTCCAGCAAAGAGTTCCAAGGCTAATAGGCCACCCTCTTCTATCCCATGTGAGCCATCAGAAGGAAGAGGTGATACTAATGAGATTGCAGCCACCTAAAGAGATATGAAGCAAGCTGAGGTAGAAGGACCTTCTTCCCCACCCTTAGTGTATCAAGAACAATTATATGGCTATAAAGTACAGATGCAGGAGGATGAAGGCCCTATAATTGTTGGGGATGAAAGGGAAGAAATCTCTTCTAGGTTCATTGATAACGATGACTTCATTCATTCCCAGGATTTCAAGGACTTTTAGATTCAAACGAAAATGAAGGACTTTGAAGAACAAAAGTAGACTCGATTGATGGGAGTAGAGGAGTATAAACATGAGGAAATTGTGAATCAACTCCTTAGGGAGTTGAATTTGGATAATGTGGATTATACAATGGAAGATGCTAGAGAGATTTTGAGGAAAGGTGATATTTTGTTGGTCCCTGGTTTCACCTTGAAATAAATGTTTCTATTGGATCAAGTCAAAAAGAAAGAGGATCCTAATTTCATTGTTGAGTTTGATATTGAGGACAAGATCATTGGATTAGGATACAATCCTAAGACAGAAACAATGGACACATGGGTAAGCTTCAAGGGATATTATAAACCAAATTTATTTATTTCTCTACGGGTGTCGATGACTCAACAGTTGTGCAAACAGTGGCTAATACTAACCCACTTATCTCTGCAAGTGATTTGGTATTTAGGGAAATGTTTAACAAGGACCAGATCAAACACATGAAAGATAAACTACAACAATTTATGGATAGATAGGTAGAATTGAACAAGGTGATAAGTGATCTCTATCTCAGATTAGTAGAACATGAGAAGGAAATCAAGAGATTAAAGGGAACTAATCAGTCTTGGGCCCTTGTGATTCATAGAAATAATTCAAGTATACCTTTTGATGAGAAACATGCTAAGTCCCAAGGAGATATAGGAGAGATGATATCTACCAAAACAAATCAAGAACTCTCAGTGCATTTATTTACTATTTTGGAAGAAATCCTCTCCTTCCGAGTAAAGCTTGTAATCGGCAAGTGCGATGATGTGTAGGAAGGATATTTCTCACTTAATGCGATGTCTAATAATTTTAGGAATAAAAAACCATTGTTATAAGATTTGGCCAGAAGATGGAAACTCTCTTCCTTTGAAATAACCCGTATTTGTGATGTGATACATCAAGATCCTAATGCTCATGCTAACATTAAAGAGACTATGAAAATCATTGATTATGTGTTTGATTTGGACTACATTGCACATGAGGGAGGTAGGATTAGAGAGAAATTACCGTCATTCAACACCATCAAACATTGGACAATTCCTGAATTTATAGATAAGGAGGGACATGTTAAAGCTTGGAGGAATAGAAAATTGAATACCAGAACATGATCCCTAGATTTATTGAACATTTGAAGGAAGACATGAGTTTTTCCATGGACAAATTCAACATCTTCCTCGATAGAGTCATTGTCCTAGATGAAAAATTCTCCAAATTCATAAATGAAGCTCAAGTTATCACCAATAAAAGATGGAAGGAATATCTCCTCAGCCTACCTGATATCCTGCATTTTCAATGGTTGTCACTTGCACAAATTTTAGATTGGGTCAAAGAATACTTGGGACCAGTTGGAAGATCGTAAAGTGAATGAAAGTGTTCAATTAGATTTTCCACGTGTAGCATGAGTTGTTTCTTTTTTTTTTTTTTTTTCTTGATTGTAAGTTTTTGTTTTCTTTTGGTCGATTAGGATAAGTATTAGTTTTGAAATGTCATTAGAATGTAAACGGTTGGAATCTTTTTGCTTCCCCTGATTTTGGAGGGGAAAAAACAACCGTCATAGATATTAATTAGATTAGATAGAAAGAAAACTATCTCAATTGTACTTAATGTTTTTGATATCAATAAAAATATAACATGGTTTTCTTACCCAGTTGGATGCAAATTTGTGTTTTATATTTTTGTTGAATTGTGTCCCTCTGTTATAATCAATTTAAGGATTGATTATTACCTTCAAAACTTGTGCACACAAGTAACTTACATGGATATTGTAATCACCTAAAAATGGTCTAGCAAACCCATAGCCCCGTTTTCTCAAATATTTGGTCTTAATAAATCCTAAATCTAAGACATTATCGCTAGACTCTAAATTATTGAGCTTTTAATCAAACTTTCTTATATAATTTTAATCCTAACTTGTTGACTCAAATCATCAATCATCAAAGCCTAAACCAAAAAAAATAAAACATTGGGATAATTCAAAAATTCCTAAGTTCAAAAATTGAACCAATTCACACATGTGTGTGCACTCAAAAATCAAAATAAAACAAATAAAAGGGGAAAATACCAATTTCATCTTATTCTCCACAAGAGTTGACCAATTAAAATCACTTTATCATCTCACATGGATTGAGGGAAATTACGTCTCCATAATTGATCAATCTCTTTTGTCTCTTAATCTCAACCACTCATTTCTTGGTATCTCTTATAAAAGGGATAGCTCCCTTTGCTCATTCATAACAAGAAGATTTGAAGTAGATTTATAAAGCTATTTTCATTCTAGAGCTCATTTGTGCACTCATAGTTCTTACTTGCATAGTAGTTTACTTACCTTCTTGCATTGTTAGCTTAATGGAGTTCTAGTTTCCTTTTATAGCTTAACGGTAGATGTATTGTTCTTACATTAGTAGCTTGCATTTGCATTCTAGTTTTAATATCATTTCATAGTTTGATAGTTCATTGTATCTTTCATTTTCTAAAGTTTCAAGAGAAAAGTATGCAAGTCTATGCATCTTTCTCATCTTCTTTGCATTGAATCTTCCATTTTGGAGTAGTCAAGTCACCGATTTCTCTATGTCCAAGTCTGATGGACATCCATGAGAATCATACTTGCTTCAACTAGGAAGCAATAAGCCAGTTTCTAGGGTTTTATGATAGTGCTTTGAATCTTATGTTTTCACTAACCCTTTGGATATAATGGTTTATTGAAGTCTTTGGTTGCAGATATTGATCACACATTTTACCACACACATTTTTGGCACCCACCGTGGGGCAAGAAGTTGTGTTTTTGCTTGATTTTCACATTTTTCTGCATATTTTTTATGAAACTGCGCTCTCGGTTGTACTATTGTTTGTTATTTTTTGTACAAAACATCTCAAAATAATACTTTTCTATTTGGGAACAAGTCTATTGTCGTTTGAGATTTCATTTGTTGTCTTCTATTGTTTCAGCGTATTAGATTTTTCATACAGGAATTTGTCAGAACCTGGTTTGTCGTATAACAGTTGATGTATTATCGTATGAGTTTTACTGCCAGTCTATATTTTATACTTTATCGTTTGGAAAACAACAAGCATTTTTAGGGTTCTTCTTGAGCTGATTTTGGTTTTCTAGTCTTTTGCATGTCTTCTATGATCTTTTTTCTATCTGGTTTTGCAACCTAACTAGTTTTTGCAGGACATTTTTGATAAAGATTTTCTTGAAAAAGTTGCACTTGCACACTATTTTTCTAATACTAATAATGATTTGTGCTTGTAGGACGATCGCCAAGGAGAAAGAAATTGAAACTGCTAACATTTGTGCTTGCAGGTTGCCTTGAAGACTACATCAACCAAACAAAATGTGTGTCTTCTTAGTGGATTTCTTAGGCACCTAGCTTAATTACGGTGTTGTTTTTTTTGGTAAGATTAGACATTAGGGGAGTATGCTCTTCTCTTCTTGAGAATAAAAAACCCAAACTTGTTTGATTGAACTTGAGCAAGCAACAATTTTATTTTGGTAAATGAACATATGCTTGATGTGTTTGGGAGACACTATGGAGTAGGAGAGTATGCTCTTTTCATCTTGGAAAATAAAAAATCTTGACCTCTACTAGCTATCCATTTACTTTTCTTGCATTTACCTTTAGAGGGCCTACCAAGAGAGAAATCTTTTGGGAATGACCCAAGTGGGGAACAAGCAAACCTAGCTACTTCCACCCCACTATAATCAAATGCTTCCTTAAATCCAAAGAGAGGGAAGACATGGATATTTTCTATCTCTAATTCCTCTTCAGTTGTAGGTCCTCGTTGTCTTAATATTTCTAAGCAAGACTACATTTGACTGGGTGCTTGTAGGGTCATCTTGGTCTTAATCTTGTTTACAAGACTACAAGGGGAATACATTCAACTTGTGTAGGGCCAAGAGGTCTCAATATTGCATGCAAGACTATACATTTTGGGTTCTTGTAGGGATATATGCCTTAATTTTTCTTGAAAAATTACAAGGGATAGTCATGAACGGATGTACTTACTAGACACTTTTAGATAGAGGCTACTTGATCTACCTCTGAAAGTATCATAATCTTTGTGCAAGGATCGATCCAAGTGGACTTTACCCAAATCACTTGAAGATTTTACACCCAACATATGTATTCCCAAGGATGTTTTAAAGCATGAATGTGGCATGGGGGACCTTATGCAATTCTAGAATTGAGTCTCTTTTCAAAACCCACAACGTGCATAGTCCCGACGAAAGCCAATATCACTTTGTATGAGGCGAAGGAATATCAAGCGTGGGCAATGATTTTTATGCTAATCCAATTTGACTATAGGGTAGAAAGTGTTTGGTTTTTCAATCATTGTGCTTAATGTGTTTTACAACTTGAACTTGACATATCTTACAAAAAAGAACACTTTGACAACAGAAAACATTAAACATCAAGATTTTTACCTCAAAGATTAGACAACATTGTCTGAAATTTTTTACGCACAAGTGGAAAACTATTCCAGAATCCTTTTTCATTTCATTCCATTACATTTATCGTATGACAAAACACTTAGAGGGAAGAAAATTGTATGAGGTATAGTTTATTTTTGTATGGGAACTCGGGAATTGTCATTTGGGATCTAAGCCAAAATCAGGCCAATCTTGAAATCTTTGTTATTCGGTCACAATTTTGCAACAAAAACTATCATACCTTTTCATAGTCTTTTTCAAATTTTGAATCTGGTGATTATATTTTTCATAGGCCTTTGTCATAGCTTCTCACAATCTTCTTAATAAAATTGGATTGTTACTCTTGGTTACTTATCAACTTTGTCAGAAGTGTCACCTAGTAGGTATTCAGGCGTCAACGCACGATACCTTGTACAAGTTCCACAACCAATCTCTTTTATTCATCAACAATTCTTTGAATCTTTGACATTAACTTGACAACTTGATCCTTTAGAGACATTATTTGTGGATTTCCGTACATGGTCTAAACAAGGAGTCAGAAGGCTGATCTTGATTCCAAGGGAAAAGCTATTAACACTATCACACCAAGACCTTCATCTTGCAAGAAACCTACCACTTTCAAGATTCTAAAACAAGAGACTTTAGTTCCCTGTTAGACAACACCTCTATTCGATCAGAAAACAACAACTATGTCTGCCTACAATAGGGAATTAGAACATGGAAATGAGAGCCATCAAACTAGTTCCCCTTCCTCGATGGAAGAACCAACAGAACAAGACATAAGAAAATATCAACAATATAAGAGATTCCAAAAGATGATGCACATGCTAATACAATTGGATAAGGAGAAGTACTTTATGCACCTTGCATCCTCAGGTGTTAAACTTTCGCATGACTTTGATGTCGAAGGACTCATTCAACAAGAAGATATATCTCCTATTAGTGTCCTCAACAAACAACTCCAAGACATGAGATGTGAGATAAGGGATCTAAAGAAAGAAAATGAACAACAAACTAGAAAATATTGTTTGGAGTCCACATGTCCTTTCCTTTTGCGAAGAGTCTCTACATGCCACCTTTTCCTCCCAAGATTGATATGCCTAAGTATGAAAAATACAATGGGGAAGGTGACCCACTATATGCACCCTAAAATGGTCGCCTAGACCTTGGACCCCATTTATTATTTTATCATTTTATCTAATTTCTGAATCAATGCTTTGGAACATTTTCAATTCAAATCAATTTCCTTGATCAAATTTTAATTAATTCAATTATTCAATTATTTCAATATTTCCTAA
>MU224655.1:1267945-1289054 GCA_018584345.1 Thuja plicata | reverse complement strand
ACCTCTCCTTCTCATTTTCATATTAGGTTTTTTTAGTATTGTTATGTTGCAAGTTTGGAGAGCAATTTTGGAGGAGCATTTGAGCATTTGAGCTTGGATATTGCAACTTCTCTCTTCTTGTCTCATTTTTCTTGCATTCATGACTACTAATGTAGATTAGAATCATGTTTATTTCCATAGATTAGATTTGCATTTGCATTTCCTTTCATAGACTAATATGCATTGTTATCATTTAGATTAATTTCCTTTTATGCATTGCAATCATATAGAGTAGATTTCATTTTTATGTATTTGAATCTCTCGTTTCATGGTGTATTTGCAATAGACACAACTAGGTCAATCTGAGGGCCTTCATTTTACATTTTTACACATCCGTGACTAGAGAGCTATAGATCAATATTTGAGGCCTCATTCTTGAGCAACCTTGAATGGAATGATTCATAGAAGTGTGACAACATTTATGCACACACCCGCAAGATCATGGAAGGGAATTTTGCGCTCTCAGTATGGAGTTGATGCACGAGAAGACCTACTTAATGATATTATTCCCGTGAAGCCTTAGTGGCCAAGCCTTGGAATGGTTCACAAAACTTTCACCTAGGATCCAAACATCTGAGGAGTTAGTGAAAAAATTCATCCAACATTATTCTTACAACATATTGCATACAGTCACAATGTTACACCTGTGTAACACTAAACAATATACGAGTGAGACCTTTGTTAATTTTATCCAAAGGTGGTAGAGGATATTTTCAAGATACCCAAGGTAGATACCTGAATCAGAAAAGATTGACATCTTTATCAACAACTTGGTGCTTGAGATGAATTACATGACTCAAATGTAAAAGCACACCTCATTCAATGATCTAGTGGACAATGCAATTAGAATAGAGGATGTCCTTATAAAGAAGGGTGAGCTCACTCTATCTAAGGATACTAAGTCCAATAATGGTAATGGCAAAGATGAGAGAAAATTTTGGAACAAGAACCAAAATGTGGTTAAAGATGGTGTAGTTTATTCATTCGAGGCAAAACAACCTATATTCAATGTCTCAAGTAGCATTCAGGTTGCTAAGGTTATTGAAAACACCACAAATTCTCCTACGATTTCTCCAAATACTCATAAAGATAAGACACCTTGGATCTCATGACCCAAGTGTAACTTTACTCCTCGTGGAGAACCATTAGAAGATGCACTGAAAATGCTAGTTTCCCACAAGATTATAATGATCCAAGACTCAAAACCTTGGGAGCCTGAAGTGAAACCCAAATGGTGGAACGATGACCATTATTGTGAATACCACAAGAATAAGGGGCACATGAGCAATGAGTGTATGAATTTAAAACATGTGATACATGATCTGAATGATAATAAAACCATTACTGTTGATGGACACAAGAAAAATGATGACCACAAGGATTTCAAGAAGCCTTTACCTTCCTATGAAAAAGGAGAGTCTTCAAAGTCTCAAAGGGTAGCAATAAATCACACCTACACAAACAATGATAATGTGATTTATATGCTTGAACCTTCGGATCACTCAATTAATGTCATCACCATCAACAAGAAGAAAACTGAAGCTGCCAACGTGGTTATGAAAAATTAGTATAAGATCACTATCAGAGGGGTTGAATCCTCTTCTCAACCAACTTCAACACCAACAAACAAGACATCAACTTCCAAGAAAATTGCCATATCCCTTCCAGCTGCAAACTACAATCTGGTTGACCAACTATAATGAACACCCGTGCAAATCTCTATTCTCAAATTGCTTAAGTGTTCATCATCACACAAGGAGATCCTTGAGAACACTCTTTTTGAAAAAAATGTGCCCAAGGACTTGGATTTCAACCGATTCCAAACAATGGTCAACCATCTAACTTCTCCACATTATCTATCTTTCTCAAAAGAATATGAAAAATCCCTTAGCCACCCACACAATCAACCTTTTCACATAGAGGTCTTGATTCAAAAATATTAGGTTAAGTGTGTTTTGATAGATGGAGGCGCTGGTTTGAATATATGTACTCTTAAACTGGTCACATCACTAGATTTTTTTGAACACACTATCGATCCCCGGAAGAAGATAACTATCAAAGCATGTGATGAGGAAAAGAGTGTTAGGAATAACACTCCACAAGATAACTAAGATGGGGGGGGGATGAATCAGTTATGATATAGATGATTAAACTTTAAACTTTATAAACCAAATCTGCAAATGTAAATGATAACAAAGTAAATACAAACACCATAACACAATAATTGTTGTCAAGGACACCCTGTTAAAGGTAAAAAACCGGTGGGAATTAACACCCACAAATAATGTACCGAGAGTGTAGTATCCATGTTAAAAGATTTAGCCCTGTTAGGAGCTTGTTACAACATTACAGTACATAGTCCCTATTAGGAGATAAACCATGTTAGGATTCAAGAGAAATAGTAGGCTCAGTACCCAGGCACACTTCCCAAAAAGGTTAAAGCCACCCTAAAGGATTCACAATCCAAACAAGTGTATATAGAAAATATACAATCCAGTGAACTATCTGATAGCAACTGTCTTTGCTTGGTCAGTTGCAATGAAGTGCTCTTCTCATAAACTCTTCTCTACATCTAGCAATCAAACAAGCTTCGCAACTTTCACTTCTCTTCCTTTTCAATCTCTATCACATCTTTTCAAAAGAAAAGATCACTTATATATACCCTCTTACAATAATTCATTAGGTTGGCCAATTAAGATTTCCTAATATACAAATAATTAATCAGGTCAGCCAATTAAGGCTTTCCTATGTACAAATAATTATATAACCCCTTGCTAAGATACACATGGTACCTATAACAAGTAAACATCAAATATAATCCATCACTTATACTTCCAGATCTGCAATCCACGCTCACAATTCATTTTACATGCTACATGTTTGAAGTCGACCAACAATTAGGTCTTCTCCAGAATACACACTATAGCTGACGTCACCAGTCATCAAACAACAATATAACTCAGCTCATTATTCTAACATATGTCAGCTGTCCACCAGTAAGCTTGCTTCATCTAAAATATCTTTGTCAGAAAGATATACCCGAAACACATAGACTTGCTTTGTTTAGTATCACAGTTACAGTCCAGAAACCATTTTTTACCAAATCAACTGTAACATCTGCAATATGCAACATAAAGCCAAGCGACCTTAGGAATAAGGTTAACACACATTATTTTGCATAAATATAACTTCGATCATTCTGAATCATCCGTACAGTGTCCGTACACTTCTGGCAATCAAGTAACCAGTCTGTCCTCTCCACATAAATATATGTTGACATCAGTGACAAAACATGAATATCAACAACATGATCAGTACCCAAAACTGATATCACCCAACAATCTCCTCCTTTGGAATTTATGGAAACATATGGGAAAATCCATATGCATCAACCCAAAAGTACTCTCTCTCAATACAATCTTCTCAATATCCTCAACACAAATATCTCAAAATAGTAGGGATTTTCACATAGATTCCTTCACCGTTTGGCAGAAATGGAAAAGGGTGCCATAACTCATTTGTAGTCTTCTGTAAGGTGTAGCTTTTTCAAATCTTCATGTTCATCAACCAGGTGTAGGATCACCCAAATGTACTCCATAGTATTTTCTTGTGATCACTCCCCCTAAGGAGTAGATCCCTACATCAAGTCTAGAGAATGATATAGCTCTGAGATCCACTAGAGTGATGCATATCTACATCATTTAATTACCACTGGGAGGGGTCATCACCCCAAGCATGCCTCTGAGATATTCAAAAGCATCTTTTGGCAAAGGTTTAGTAAATATATCTTGTATGTGTTCCTTTGTGCTAATACAATCCAGTTTAATCTCTTTATCTGCTACCTTTTCCCTCAAGAAATGATACTTAATAGAAATATGTTTAGTCTTTGAATGAATTACAGGATTCTTCAACATATTTACTGTGCTAGTTTTATCACAATGGATAAGCACTGGTTCTTCAAAAATTATTCCAATTTCTTTCAGCATTTGTTTCATCCAAACAACTTGTGTACATTTTATTTTAGCAGCAACATACTCTGACTCAACAATAGATTGAGCAATACAGTTTTACTTCTTTCTCAACCAAGAAACCAATCTTTTTCCAAGGAAAAATGCACCACCACTTGTACTTTTTATGTCATCCACATTACCTTCCCAATCAGCATCACTATAAGCCTACAAAGTAAAATCTTCTAATTTTTCATACCACAATCCATATTCTATTGCCCCTTTCAAATATCTAAAAATTATTTTAACAATAGCAAAATGTGTCTCTTTAGGATTTTCCTGATATCTAGCCACAATTCTGACTGCATTGGTAATATCTGGTCTAGTGTGAGTTAGATATTGTAGACCTCCAATCATCAATCTGTACTTAGTCTGTACAACACTTTGAATCTCATCACTATTAGTCAGTTTGTTTCTAGTCACCATAGGTGTTTAAATAGGTTTACAATCTTCCATTCCAAAAAATTTCAACATTTCCTTACGATACTTGGTCTGAGATATAAAAATGCCATTCTTACTCTTATTAATTTGCAAATTAAGAAAAAATTTCATCTCACCAATCATTGACATCTTGAATTCATTTTCCATTTCTTTAGCAAACTTCTTACTCATCTTATCATTGCCTCCAAAAATGATGTCATCAACAAAAACTTCTACACTTAAGATTCCATCTTCATCGGTTCTCAAATATAAATTACTGTCTGCATTAACTTCTTTAAAACCAAGACGAAGTAGATATTTGTCCAGTCTTGCATACCATTCTCTTGGTGCCAATTTCAGTCCATATAGTGCCTTCTTCAGTCTGCAAACCATGTTTTAATCATTTGTCAAAGGAAAACCATCATGTTTCTCAATGTAAACTTCTTCTTCTAGATCACCATTCAAGAATGCTAACTTCACATCCATCTGATAAACCTTAAAGTATTTATGTGCAACATAAGAAAGAAATAATCTCACAGCTTCCAATCTAGCAACATGAGAAAATGTTTCTTCATAGTCTATGCCTTCTTGTTGTGAATAGTCTTTACATACCAGTCTTGCCTTGTTTCTTACCATTGTTCCTTCCTCATCCATCTTATTTCTAAAAACCCATTTAGTACCAATCACATTTTCTTTCTTAGGTCTTGTAACCAATTCCCAAGTATTGTTTTTCTTTATCTATTCAAGTTCTTCTTCCATAGCTTTAGTCCAAGATTCATCTCTACATGCTTCATCAGTAGTCTTTGGTTCAACTTGAGAAATCAAACATATCTCATCTCTACCTCTAGATCTAGTCATCATACCTTAACTTTCATCCCCAATAATTTGATCTTGAGGATGGTTCTTCTTAACATACCTTGGTGTCTTCAGTGTCTCAGTAGCTTTAGTCTGTTCATCTTCAATCTCATTGTCAATCATCAAAGATTCTTCAGGTTCAGCAATAACCTCTTTCATTTCTGTAATCTAACCAGAATCATACATCATTTCCTGAATCTAAAAATTTTCATCTATCCTCACATTGGCGCTTTCAATCATCTTTCTCAATCTCAGATTGAAAATATGCTTTACTCTTAGTGGAATAACCTAGAAAACTTCCTTCATCACTTCTAGCATCAAACTTACCCATCTCATCATCTCTCTTGATATAACGTTTACTACCAAATATTTTGAAATATTTTAAAGTAGGTGTATGAACAAACCATAATTCATAAGGATTATTACTTGTACCTTCTCTGATCTGAATTCTATTTAGTGTATAAACAACAGTGCCAAATGCTTCTCTCTAGTGAACATGTGACACATTTCCTTCCAGTAACATAGTTCTTGCAACATCTAATATAGTTCTATATCTTTTCTCTGCTATCCCATTCTATTGTGGAGTTTTAGGAGCTGATGTCTATCTGAATATTCCACACTCTTCACAGTATGTATTAAATATCTCTGATGTAAAATTTCCACCATTGTCTGATCTCAAACACTTTATCTTCAAACCAGATTCATTCTCAACTTTTTCTTTAAATAACTTGAATTTTTCAAATGATTCAAATTTCTCTCTCAAGTATATGTAACCCACATCATTCTAGAATAGTCATCAAAAAATAGTATAAAGTACCTTTCACCATAGTATGATCCTGTTCTTGTAGGACCACATAGATATGTATGCACTAGATCCAACTTCCCTTTTGCTAAATAAGCTTTGCTTTTGAAAGTGATTCTAGTTTGCTTCCCCATAACACACTCTCTACACATAGTGTTAGATGGCTTCACAATTTTAGGTAGATCTCTTACTTCTTTAGTCATACTTTCCTTCACAATGTTATCAAAGTTAACATGAAAAAATCTTTTGTGCCATAACCAACTGTCATCAACCTTCACAATAAAACAAGAAGCTTCAGATGTGTTCAATTCAAATACATTACCTTTGGATTTAGTACCAGATGCGATCAAGTTCCCTGCTTTACTTCTGATAGAGCATTTCCCATCAATGAATTCAATTGATAACCCTTGTCTACTAACTATCCAACACTCAACAGATTATGCTTTAGTCCATCAACAAGTAATACATTGTCAGTGTTAGTCTTTCCATCCAAAGAAATAGATCCAACTCCAATAATAAGCTTAGGAGTATTGTCACCAAATCTGACAACACCACCATCATATATTTTCAAACTTACAAACTTTTTTTTTATCTCCTGTCATGTGATGTGAAAAACCACTATCTATAACCCATTCATATTTCTTTTCAACTCAAGATACTAAGGATTTTTCTTCATGCATAGGTTCATCATCCTTAATAGAAATAAATTCAATTTCATCATAGTCACCATCATCATCATCAGATACACCCTCACTAGCATAATAACATTCCTTGTCTTTTGAATATTTAGACTTGAAAAACTTAGGTTCATGTTTTGGAACTCTTGTAGGACATCTAGATGCAAAATGACCAATCCTATTACATGAAAAACATTTCAAAGGTAATTTTCCTTCAAATTTTCCCTTACCTCTCTTTTCTCTTCTAGCAATTAGTCCCACAAATCTAGCTTTCTTTCTTCTTCCTATATCTTTTTCCATTCATCATCATAGGCTCCAAATTCTCCCCTTAGGTCATTATTGCTGGTGTTTGCATTTCCAGATAAGGTCTTTTTGGTCTTATGCATGGTTTCCTTGAATGCTCACTCAAATTTAGGTAAAGTGTCTCCCAATTATACGGCCTCAAATGTAGTTAGATTTCCAATCAACATCTCTCTGGTGAAGTTTGGTGTCAAAGGTATAATCTCCTCTATAGATTGCACTTTGGTTCTATATGTAGGTGTCAAGGATCTGAGTATCTTTGCAATCACTTCTTCCTCACTATAAGTACCTTCAAAATTTCTAATACCAGTAACTATTTCAGTAATTATCTTTCCATATGCCCTAATGTTCTCATCTTCTCTCAACTTCATTGATTCCATCTTTGTCTTCCAGTTTTGAAGCTTTTCCTACTTTGTAAACAAGCTTCAAAAAATTCAGTTCTCTTCCTTTTCAATCTCTATCATATCTTTTCGAAAGAAAAGATCACTCATATATACCCTCTTACAATAATTCATTAGGTCAGCCAATTAAGCTTTCCTAATATATAAATAATTAATCAAGTTGGCCAATTAAGTATTTACTATATACAAATAATTATAACCCCTTGCTAAGATACATATGGTACCTATAACAAGTAAACATCAAATATAATCCATCACTTATACTTCCAGATCCACAATCCATGCTCACAATTCATTTTACACGCTACATGTTTGAAGTCGGCCAACAATTAAGTTTTCTCCAGAATACATGCCACAACTGACATCACCAGTCATCAAACAACAATTGAACTCAACCCATTATTCCAACATATGTCAGCTATCCACCAGTAAGCTCGCTTCATCTAAAATATCTTCATCAGAAATATATACCTGAAACACAGAGACCTGCTTTGTTCGGTATCACAGTTATAGTCCAGAAACCAGTTTTTACCAAATCAACTGTAACATTCACAATATGCAACATAAAGCCAAGAGACCATAGGAATAAGGTAAAAACAAATTCTTCTACATAAATCCAATTTCGATCATTCTGAATCGTCCATACAGTGTCCATACACTTATGTTAGTCAAGTAACCAGTTTGTCCTCTCCACATAAATATATGTTGACATCATTTAGAAAACATGAATATCAACAACATGATCAGTACCCAAAACTGATATCATCTAACAGAGAGATCATCAAAGGGGATAGTGGTGCTCCTTATCAGAGTGGGCCCTATTAAAAGCAATGCTACTTTTCAGATGCTAGACTTGCCTCTTGCATACAACATACTCCTAGGAAGACCATGGATTCATGACATGTAGCTAGTCCCTTCTACTTATCATTAGTGTGTGAAATTTCTATACAATGGGGCAGAAGTGTCTATTCTAGATGACAATGCCTAATCTTGAAACACTTTGAAACAAGATGACAGTATGGTTCGGCACAAAAAGAGGCACTACAAGCTTTTGAAGTGGCTCAAAAGGCACTAATGAAGAGCTTTGAGGAAAAAATGAAGATCAATAACACAAGTCTGGGAGACTACTAGTTAACCTATCTTCTTACATATCTTAGATCTTATGGCTTTTCATCCTCATCCTTCCCACCTTCAAAGGGTCAAAAAGTGGAAATACATAAGGGAACTAGAATGGTAAAGGAATTTGTTTCTCTTTCATAAGAGAATTAAGAGAAAGTTTTCCTCGCATGGTTGTACAAGGATGAAGAACAAGATCACAAAGTGAAATGTGTTGAAATATTCCCATAGAATTATGGAAAGGGATATCAACTAATGAAACAAATGGGATACAAAGGAAAGGGACCCCTTGGAAAAAACAAAGGTCTAGTAGAGCCCATTCATTCTGAATTTCAAAGTCCCACATACAAGAATGGCTTGGGATACCATGAGAATAAATTTCATCCCTCTTCCATTAATGTACCTAGAAGATCTCATATAGATGCATATGACACAGATACTGAAGATGAAGAAAAGAGTACCCCTTTTCCTTTTGAGCAGCCGATGCGTGCCGCCACTAAAAATCTTGCATATCAGGGGGAACCTTACATTCCATCATTTCATAGAGCTTCCTTTGAACCAAATAGATCCATTGCTTCAACAAATGAGAAAGAGATGTCAAATAAAAGGCAAGACATGCACTTAGATACATAACTTAAAGACAGACATCCTAACTACAGGAAACTAGTTTTTACCTCCCATGTCCTTGATTTACCTCATTTCTCAAATGACGGGGTGTGTGATGTTGAGGAGGCTTCTCCTCATGCCTCTCAAAGACCAGGGGATGATTCTACACAATGTGGAACAATTCAGCAGCATGAAAATAATATCTATCTCAGTGTCCCAAAGATTCTTTCTCAATATTTGGAGGATAGGGATCATGCTCCTATTCAATTTGATTATGCACAAGATCAGGATAATAATTCACAAGAACAAAATACTAACCAGGGGAAAAATGTGGCTCCTACACATGTGTTAGACTTGCCTCATTCAATTGAAATAGAATCCAATGAGTACGAGTGGGATTCCTTTTTTGATGCTACCATGGATATTGAAGTGGATGTAGCTCACAAGTTTGCACCTCATGTCCTACAGGAAAGTCTTTGCATTGTTGAAGCATCAGGCTCACTCCTAAGTGAACATCCCAAACTAGATCCCATCTATGTTCTTAAAGATGAATGTTCTTCTGAAGATGAGGAAAGCTCGCCTCTTCCACCTAACATCAACTATGGGTTCAGAAGGGAACCTAGGAATTCTCTCACATCTGCTACTCAGAACTGGGATTTTGACCGACATTCTAGCCATAGCTCTGCATCAACTAGAAATAGAGGTAGTCCTACATCCACTAGTTAGATAAGTAATCTTACACATGAACAATGGGATCATGAAGCAAAAGAAGAGGAAGAAATTGGGACCTTCGAGATCTTGAAGAACTTGATACGACGCCCACGGATCCCATCCTCAAGAATTGAAATTGTTCCTCTAAGCACTGTTCTGGATAGGATATTTGTTGTTCAGGAGAATGAATGCAGTAATGCTAGGTAAAATAGATTGAATTCACGTACTACTAACAACGGATCTTCTAGTAGTGTTAGGGTGAATCATAGTTTAGGAAGTCCTTTGGAGAGTGCTATCACATACCTTCTCTTACCTATCCAAGACCTTGATCCTGATAAATTTGTGCTATCCTTAGAACCCGTTGGGTCTCTACCCCTTGATCACTCTGAACTTATCAAATGGAACCTGGATACACCTCTAGACTTGATTTATACTCCTAATGACTAAAACTTAGCCTACTATCTAAATGTCATTGAACCCCTCACCTCTTCCACTAGCACAACGAGTGTCAAGATGATAGAGGGGGATATCAATTTTATCAGTCTTAAAATGAAAAAAAGAAAAGAAAAAGCATTCTGATGGTGAAAACCACTATTAGAACCCAAAAGTCACTTTCTCTATGACTTCCTGGTCGAAGAGCTCCTTTTTCCTACCTATGATTCCCCTAATTCCCAAGTCATGTGCTCCCTCATGGGTACCGATTCTTCCCACTATGCTCATATTTGCACTTACCTCCATAATCAGACCTTGCCTACTGACCTATCTAAAAATGAGAGGTGAAATCTCATAAGGAATTCCTCACATTACCTAATTATGGCTGATGAATTGTATATAAGAGGTCTCGATGGTACTCTCCTTAGGTTTCTAGAACATGATGAGTCTAAGCGCACATTAGAGGAAGTCCATGAAGTTGTCCGTGGATCTAATTTGAATGGACTTTTGTTGGCAAATAAACTCCTACAGGAATGATATTATTGGCCCTATATGGAAAATGATGCTACACATTTTTCCAAAACATGTAAAAAATGTCAGACACATGGTAACCTGAATCATGCTCCTGCACATGATTCGTTACCTTTCATTACCCACTAGCCATTTCAATAATGGGCCTTTGATCTAATTGGGTAGATTTATCCCTCATCTTTTGGTGGGCACAAATTTATCATAACTACCACTAAATACTTCACAAAGTGGGTTGAAACAGTCCCTCTGATTACACCTACAAGAAAGCAAGTGTCTATGTTCATCCTCAATTACACCATCTATAGATATGGAATACCCTCATCCATTGTGATGAACACTGGGGGAAATTCTGGAGACATTATATTTTTACATTAGTATATGAAAGGGAAAACATGATAAACACCATCAGTTTATACTACACTGACAGACAGGGCACAACACTACCCGATGCCAAGGTTACCGATACTGCCAAGTACAAAGAATCCCGACAAACACTATTCAATGTTACCTAATGAAAAAAAGGACAAGGGAACACAATGAGTAACCAAAAGTGCAACCCAATGATACAGTCAAGAGTGGAACCCGATAGATGAAGGGAACTCGACAGTCAATTCAATGAAGGAACACTGATAGACTTTCAGTTCACACCGACGATCAAGAACCGACAGTCAGTTACATCCCGCAAAAAGTTGATTTGACTTTCCACGTCAGATAAATCACTGAAGTTTTATATTTAGCATCTTGATTTGTTTTAAATCCATTACGTGAGGAGAAAGAAATGTAATTATTATTGTTTTTATTAGTTTAACTATTTTAAAACATGCAAACTAAAGGATCAAGGTCAAGTTGTATACCTTGGATCTAGAGTTAACATTTTAATGTGTGATTCTAAAATAGGTCAAATACTTGTATAAATAGATGCTCAAATTAATTATGAACATGTTGTTCGATGACGATTGTAGCCACTGAGAGCATCGAAGGATCAAACAAGAGAATTCATGCACCAGCATAGACAAAGATCAATTCAATTGTCAAGAATAGAACAAAGGCTACCGACGAGCAGCAAAAGGTATTAATCAATCAGTATATGTGATATTCATATAGTGTGAGCTTTAATTCAGTTTTCAAGAACAGAACAAAGGCTATCGACGAGTAGGAAAAGGTATTAATCAATCACTATAGGTGATATTCATATACTGTGAGCTTTATTGGATCTATAATCAACAATTGTAGATTGCATATAGTCAGGTCAAACATATTGTACACATTCTAACAAGTGGATTACACTTAAGAAATCCTTTCAAGGAAGGTGGACTTAACAGTCCTGTTGTAAATCTCTTAACCGAGTGCACACTTCATTAGTGTTGCTAAAAGCTCTTAACAAAGTAGATCCTAACAGGTCTCCACATTAATACTCCTAACAAGGTAGATCATCAAAGTGATCAATTGTAAGCCTTTATCGACTCCCTTCCATTCTATAGATAGTGAAGTTTTGTGGGTGCCATCCCCACCTCAGTTTTTACTTCCTAACAAGATTTTTCTGCGATATCATATCTTGTGTTATGTGTCTATTACTTTCATGAATGTTTCTATGAATGTTGCATACAATTAAGTTTATGAATTAATACTACATGCATAAGAAAGAACATCAGATATGGTCGGTAATACAGTAAAAATTGATTAGCTGCTGGATGAAAGGTGAAAAGTGTTAAAATTTTTAGATGTACTGATTCACCCCTCCCCTCTCAGTACTACTTCCCATTAATACCAACAATTGGTATCAGAGTTGAGTCTCTTCTTGGAAAGCTTAAAGGCTTAAGAGAAAATATCATACAATGGAGAAGTACAAACTTGATAAAAATATTGAGAACAAAAAGCTTGAAATACAAATGTTCTATGAATAGTATAATGAAGCTAGAATCAGTATGAGAAAGCTACTGGATGAAAAAAAGACTCTGGCATCTTGCTATAATGAGATAGATTATCTAGAAGAAGAGATTCTAGATTTCTTTGAGTCTTCAGGATCAAATACAAGAAAGGCATCAGATACATCAGATGAAAGCATCACAAGCCTGACTGAAATCAATCTACACTTGGCTGGACAAGTCAAATATCTGCAAATCAGTCAAGAGACACAAATGGTAAGAATGATTGATGTCATGAACAATGCAAGGCAAGCTGAACAAGAAAGAACTCTAGCTATTGATGATAGAAGAAAGATCACATACAAACTACAAGAAAAGGAGTCTGAGATACAAAGACTTACAGAGCATCACCATGAGGTAACAAATCATATTATTCTTATGAGTCAAGAAGCAAACAGAATGAATGTGGAATTCATTGAAAGAATACAGATTATCAGTGAACTAAGAGAAGAGAATGAAAAACTAAAGCATGAGGCTAGAATTATACAACAACATAATGACATGATTAAGAGAGTTGAAGAGAGTACAAAAAGGATGGATGAATTCTTAAATTCACAAAGAAGACCCAACACCAACACTGGACTAGGGTACACGGAGCATGGAGAGTCATCAAATGAAGCTGATCCAAAAGATCCCTACACCAATCCTAGACCAAGGAAGCTGACATGCAGTCACTATGGAAAGCAAGGTCACACCTCAAATGTCTATACGAGCAAAGAAAAAGGTATTCCTAAATCCACATTTACATTTATAGGACATTATTATAATTGCAACAAGAAAGGACATAAAGCACATGAATATAAATCAAAGGTGAAAGAACCAAAGAAGGAAACCTATATGGACAAGTATTGTCCCACCTAAAAAATGCATGGGAACACATCTCTGGAATGCAGGAAGAAGAAAATTGAAGCATGGAACCCAAAAATGAAGAAAATGCATACAAACCAAGAAGAGTCGGTAATTCATGTGTTTGGGACTACAATACATGGATAAACTGCACAACATGTGGTAGATATGGTCACATAGCTGCAAACTACATGAGAACATGAACCAAAAGGTCTAGAGGCTAGACCAACCTGGGAATGGCATGTTTTCATTATCATAAGGTTGGACATCTAAAGAAGGACTGCAGAGACCGAATAGCAAAAACCACCACTTTTGCAAATGGTAACACCATTGAAAACATCAAGAAATTGAGAAAGCAAATGTGGAGGAAAACTTCAACCATTGAGGAAGCTGGACCAAGCAATGCAGTAGGTGACACCTCATCCCATGGATCTGGTGACATCACCACCCCTACCTAAAGATGAACAAGTAAGTATGGAACTACACTATACCAAGTCATATTTTGCATCAGTTCCATTATACAAATTGATAGATAGTCAAAATCTGCATGAATAAAGATGCATATTATGTTACTTGTTACAATTCTGAGAAAATGACCCCGCCAGTAAACACATACCAAAAATCATCGGTGAACATAAAGGATGAGTTGTCTACACTTACTGAGAATTGTCGGTCAACACATAAAATGGCTAAGTTTCTAATGTAATCTGACACCCGTCAGTAAAGAACCAAAGTAACAAAGTTGTCTTGACACTACACTGAGATCCATCGGTAAAAGAAATAATCTTAACATCCATCCCGAGCATCCTGTCAACACCAAGAATGTTATTTGAGAGTTTTCTCGATGAACTTCGTATTCATGACCCGATGAGTTGTTAAGCATTTATGACAAACTTAGGGCAAAAGTCTATAAATACTCGATAGAAGCACTTCATTCTACACATGCAATTTGAGAAAATGGAGCAGAGAAAAAAGAGAGAAGACACCAAAATGACCTCAACTCAATCTAACACATTCCAAACTATTCACTCACTAGTTACATGGATCGAAGTAAGTACCAAGCGCACTGAAGAACTTTGTTATAATTTTTGAAAAGCCCTAAATTCAAAATACAATGGAAACCACTTCAAGAATAGTAAAGTTGAAGAATGATAAGAAGAATTCCATTAAGTTGATAAAGAACAACACTTATGTGGAACCTAAGTACAAGATATTCCCAGAGATTGCATCGCAACCCAATGAATCTGGCGCATTTTCAAAAATTGCACCTAGGGTTTTGTTGATAGAAGATAGAAGGTCCTACATTCACTGCAAGATCACTGAGATAGGTGATCTAGAGATAGATCAAGCTTACAAGAAGTTGTGTGATGAACAAGGGAACCTAAAGGAAGAGCACAAACACTTACAAGTAAAAGGGATAAAAAATTCCCTATATTTCCTGAGGGTTTTCAAAACTGACTGGATTAGGATAGTTCTGAGCGAAATGAATGACCAAAAGTTATGGTTGGATGAACCTAAGTAGATCATAAAGGATGTGTTACATGGTGTAATAGGTTACCCCATTATCGACAAACCTAAGGCACAAAAGCATCCCTCTTGGCCAGAAGTTGAGAAACTCACCAATGTTGTGTGGGATAACAGAGGAATCAAGGTGAACACCATCACCGACGAGGAACTGAGGTTCGGTGCATGTGTGATAGGTTAAAAAATCTTCCAAGAAAGCAGACTAAACAAAATAGCATCAATGGCAGTAAGCACAACTTACAAGATAGTAATGAAGGGAATACAGATGGATCTATGTGAGATCCTATTGAAGCAACTTGATGAGAATATGAAAACAATAAGGTCCGCAAAGACAAACACATGTAAGTTTGGCTCACTTATAATGTGTATATTGTTTTATTTTCAAGAACACTTTCCTTTAGTTGGAAAAGTGAAGTGGGACACTACAAAGCCAGTCACATTGTAGATTAGTGACCTTATCAAGTCACCTAGGTGACAACTTTGATTCAATGATGATTGAATACTTCCTTGAATTCAAGGAAAAGATGATGGAAAGAGTGAGGATCCCTGAACAATTGATTGAAAAACATAGGGATGAAATATGTTTAATGGTGGATTCAAATTTCACTCACATTAAACTAGTTGTACCAAGGACATCCTAGTTAGAACCTCTTGACTATGAGATTAACATAGATCAAGATACAAATGCAATTGATGCATTGATGAATGAACCACTTGACAGTAAACAACCAAGATTTGGGACATATGAAGAGGCCAAGTGAAAGATAAAATCATGCCTAATAATCAAGAAGACTGTCAAAAAGAAAAACAAGATGGAGAAGAATCTTGAAAAGATACTGTTGGTTAATGAGGAGGAAAAAGAACAAACAGAGGAAACCAAGGAATAGGGTACCATTGGTGAAGAGCAACATGAGAAAGAATAAGATTCTGAGACCACTAAATTTGATACACCTCCACCTCCTACAAAGAAACCAAGAACCACAGTAGCTCAGAGAACAAGAAGTCAAACTGTAAAAGCCACTACACCTCTCAAGAAAGGTCAAGTGAGGACCTATAAGAGGAAGCAACAAAAAAAGAAGTAAAATGTGAAACAAACACCTACCAAAAGGAGTAAAAGACTAGTCGGGACCAAATCTAACATAGAATATTCAAATGAGGATGAGCCTGGTGTAGAGAAGAAAAGCTCAGCCCCTAGAACAATGGATGAAATTGTTGATTCAATTGCTACAACCGGTACAATGACTGATAGGAAAATTAGATAGTGAGAACAACTTGAGCTAGAGGACCAACATAAAATACAAGATGCAATAATCAGGGCAATGGTCAAGTACAAATATGTACCAGTTGAGTTTATTAACAAAATACCCAAAGAACTGGGTGAAAAAATTTCACAACAATGGTCTTATGCTTTGCACATAGAAAAGGAAACAAGTGAGAGGGTACTTGTCACACTCATGCCTCCCAAATAAAAAATGGAAGAGATAAAAGAGATAATGAAAAAGCATTCAAATAAATTTGTGGCAAAGGTAAGAGCTTACAAAGTGCTAGAGGATAAATTTATAGAGCTAGATAGCATGAAAAATGCTAAATGGAGACAAATCCTAGATCTACCTGCAGAATCCACAAGTTGTGAGAATCAATAACTTCTCACCGAAACACCTCATGTAGAGGAGCAGAAAGACAAAGCAAGTCCTAAGAAAATTGATTTGGATAATGTGGATAATAATGAACCCATTGACTTAGACAAAGTCATGGATGATCTTGAAATTCAAGACATCACTCATTATGATTCTGAAAAAGATCCACAGAAAGAAGATGATGTCATTTTCATATCTCTTAAGGATCAAAACAAGCAACAAGAATTGGATACACAAGGAAATAAGAACATGGATGTTGCTGATGAGATATGGCCAGACACATCCATTATTGACATCAGAGGATTGGACCCTGCAGATCAAATACAAAAGGATGAAGATGTCACTGCTCAACAAGATCAAACTGATGAGCAGGACACAATTCTAGATGCAGCACAAGTGGGCACATAGAATAATATGCCAATATTTATGAAGGCCATCAATCTGCTAGAAGGAAATGAAGAATCTACAGTAGATACAAGCATACCCCAAGACAAGGGTGATGCATGGACAAAGGATACTATGGATGAATCAAAGGATACAACTGAAGATCAAGCTGCAACCAATGATCAGAAAGACAAGTCTACTGATCAGAATAAAGAAGGAGAACAACAAGTAGAAGAGGACAAGAATAAGGAGAAGAGTGAAGAAGCAAAGAAAGATGAACAATAAAAGAAAACTAAAGAAAAATTTGGTGAAACACCCAAGGTTGATGGAGAGACGTCTTCACCTAACTGACAGGTGAACCCCGAGTAGAAAACACAAGAGGTTTCATCTTCAAAGCCTTCACCGAGCGCTTCAGAGAAAAAAAATGAACTAGAAATGGTAGTTCATACATCTACACCTACTCAAATCTCAAGGAAGAAGAAGAGAAAGAATAAGAATCCAATCACTCTGGATGAAATAATTGAGATTCTAATATGTGATACTAGAACACTGGATCCTACTGAATTAACAAAGTATGCAAGACTTTGTGAAAGGAAAGCCATGCAGGATAAGTTGAGAAAAGCCACAAAGGAAGAAAAGGTACTTAAAGTTGCACAAGGAATCCTTTAGAAAATTGTACCTGATACATATGTTTTGCAAACAGCCACCATCATTGATTAATTAGTGGTTCTCACCGATGCCATCACATCTTAGAACATAGATGCTGAGAAGGCTATGGAGGCTATACTTGAAAATAAGTATGAATTCAAGTTAGCTGAGAAGATAAGCTAAGAAGTGGCACTATAAAGGTAAAGCTATCTGAACTAGTAAGCATAGTAAACCCCATAATTTCAGAAGTTATAGCCTTGATACATAAATTGTGCACGTTAGATCAACTCACCAAGGAGTATACCGATAAGATAACATAGATTGATGTTGATCTTCAGACAAGTGCAAAAGGTCTCACAAATAGTGAAGAGGCAATTAAATTACACCAAGACTTGCTCAAGAAAGCTCAGAATCTGAGACAAGATATACAGATTGCAGAAACCAAGTTCAGAGATGAGGTAAATGAGCTTCAAGCTCAACTCTTAGCGACACTCACATTAGTGCAAAACCATATGATAGAGGCAAGAGAACTTATTGCCACCCCAGGAATGTCTGTCCTAGAAAACAATTTTGATATGCATGCCCGGATTGACCTACAACACATGGCATTAGAGCTCCTCAGAGAAAAATGGGAGAAAATGATCGAAGATATCAAGAACACTCACTTCCACATTCTTGACACTCTGTAAGTTACACATTTTTGACAACTTATAAGTTGTACATTTTTGTCATGATTATCAAAAAAGGGGGAATGATATGTACAGTCAAACAATAAAAGGGGGAAATGAAAGGTGGAAATGATATGTACATTTAGTCAAATGAAAGAGGAAAGAACAAAAAGGGGAATGTATAGTACAAAGGCAAGTATACATATACATATACTTATACTATATCGATGCATACAATTAGGGGGAGTCATATAATGACAAGTTCAGTCATATGAATGAGGAAAGAACAAAAAGGGGAATGTATAGTACAAAGGCAAGTATACATGTATATATATTTATACTATACCGATGCATACAATTAGGGGGAGTCATCTAATGACAAGTTCAGTCATATGAAAGATAAAAGAACAAAAAGGGGAATGTATAGTACAAAGGCAAGTATACATGTACATATACTTATATGATACCAATGCATACTGTATGCACCCTAAAATGGTCGCCTAGACTTTGGGCCCCATTTATCATTTTATCAATTTATCAATTTTCTAAATCAATGCTTTGGAACATTTTTCAATTCAAATCAATTTCCTTGATCAAATTGTAATTAATTTAATTATTCAATTATTTCAATATTTCCTAAGGTTTGATCATTTTTATCTAATTAAAAGATTTAATTTTCTTTTTAATTAAATAAAATTTATCCTATTTAATTAAAAGATTTAATCTCCCTTTTAGTAAAATTTCTCTTATTTAATTAAATTCAATTTCTCCCATTTAATTAAATAAAATTCTTCTAATTTATTTAATTATAAAGAAAACCCCTCTTTTAATTAAATAAATAAAAATCCCCACTTAAAGCTCTTTATTTGATGAAAAAGGAAATAAATTAAATAAAAAATTAAATAATTTTTTTTTCTTCACACCCTCCTAAGTGGTGGGTTTTTGCCTCTTAATCTCAACCATTGATCAATTCTTTTTGCCTCTTAATCTCAATCGTTCACTTTCCTTTATAAGGAAATCTCTCCTTCTCATTCAATATGATCTTTTTCATAGTATTGTTATGCTGTAGGTTTGGAGAGCAATTTTGGAGGAGCATTTGAGCGTTTGAGCTTGGATATTGCAAGTTCTCTATCTTCTTGTCTTCTTATTCTTGCATCCATTGCTATTCATGTAGATTAGATTCATGTTTATTTTCATAGATTAAACTTGCATTTGTATTTCTTTCATAGATTAATCATGCATTGTTATCATTTAGATTAATTTCCTTTCATGCATTGCAAATATATAGAGTAGATCTTATTTTCATGCATTTGAATCTCTCATTCCATGGTGTACTTGCATAGGCACTAACTAGGTCAATCTAAGGGCCTCCATTACACACCTTTGCACTCCATGACTAGAGAGCTATGAGTCAATATTTGAGGCCTCATTCTTGAGCAACCTTGAATGGAATGATTCATAGAAGTGTGTCAACATTTATACACACATTTTTGGTGCCCACCGTGGGGCCTGATGCTCCTAATTTTCCTCCATTTTATTCAGATCTTAGATTTTCTAATCTTTACATGGTTATTTTATTGAAGTTTTTCAAGCCTAACCCTTGTGCAGATTTGCTTGAAGATGAAAACCCTAGATTTTCAAAGATTTGATCATATCTCCCAAACGGCTTGAATTTTTGGTCTAAATTTTATTTTTCAAGTTAGTGACATATCAGAGAAGCTCCAGTAAAAACTTTAGAATTTTCTGAGGTATTTTGAATTTTTTATAATTTTTTCTTTATTTTTCATAAAACCTTAATTGTCAGCGCAAATCAGTGAATTTTTTGGAAATTTTTACATTTTCGGGATGATCTTTCAATTCTACAAGGGGTCCATTCTTTGATTTTTAAATTTGGATGCAGTTTTAGAGCTCATTTGGTCAATTTATGAAAATTGGTCTATTTTGGAAAAATGGCTCCCTAGGGCACAAATGAAAAGATCTTTTTAAAATTATAACATTTTTGGAAAGCTCTCTATTTTTTAATAGGGGTCTCTTTTCTGTATTTAGGGTTTGGGATCCGAATTCATAGTAAACAAATCAGATCTTGTTGACTAGGTCAAAAATCAAAATTAAAAAAGGGTATTTAATGATTAGCTTGCACTTATTTTTCACATGGTTCAATGCATGATGTGAGTTGTCGTTTGGATTATTTTCTGGTTATTATTTCTCCTAACAATTTATTTTCATATCTAACCCTAGGGTTTGATATAAGTTGAATATACATTGCATATCTTGTTTGCTTGTTTGCTTGTCTTGCTTGTTGGAGAGTTCGCGAGGATTGCTTGGACTTTCTTGGATAAAAAACAAAATGATTCATGTTGCATTGGATTTGAGGTATTTTGTTGATCTCTATAACACTTGGATTTTGGGAATTAAAATGAACATCTCATGTGTTTAGCTTGAGTGTTTCTTGCTTTCATAGATCACATTTCCAATTGGTGCTCTAAAAATAGACCTAGATTTGCTTTTTTGCATATATGTTTCACATAGTAATTAGGCCCTATGAACACTATTTGTGGTGATCTTGAGAGAGTGGGCTTC
>MU224655.1:1219319-1247037 GCA_018584345.1 Thuja plicata | reverse complement strand
CATGCATTGTTATCATTTAGATTAATTTCCTTTCATGCATTGCAATCATATAGAGTAGATCTCATTTTCATGCATTTGAATCTCTCATTTCATGGTGTACTTGCATAGGCACTAAATAGGTCAATCTGAGGGCCTCCATTACACACCTTTTCACTCCATGACTGGAGAGCTATGAGTCGATATTTGAGGCCTCATTCTTGAGAAACCTTGAATGGAATGATTCATAGAAGTGTGTCAACATTTATACACACACATACAGTTAGGGGGAGTCATATAATGACAAGGATATATACATGGCGTACATACTAAACACTTTAGTATTATGCACATATCATATTTTGATACTAATGTCAAAGGGGGAGATTGAAGACATTATATTTTTCCATTAGTATATGCAAGGAAAAATATGATAAACACCATTGGTTTATACTACACTGATAGATAAGGAACAACACTACCCGATGCCAAGGTTACCGATATTGCCAAGTACAAAGCATCCCGACAAACACTATTCAATGTTAGCTAATGACAAAAATGACAAGGGAACTCGATGAGTAACCAAAAGTGCAACCTGATGATACAGTCAAGAGTGGAACCCAAAAGATGAAGGGAACCTGACAATCAGTTCAATGAAGGAACATCGACAGAATTTCAGTTCAGACCAATGATCAAGAATTGACAGTCAGTTACATCCTGCAAAAAGTGGATCTGACTTTCCACATCAGATAAATAACTTAAGTTTTATATTTAGATTCTTGATTTGTTTTAAATCCATTACATTAGGAGAAAGCAATGTAATTATTATTGTTTTTATCAATTTAACTTTTTTAAAACATGCAAACTAAAGGATTAAGGTCAAGTTGTATACCTTGGATCTAGAGTTAACATTGTAATGGATGATTCTAAAATAGGTCAAATACTTGTATAAATAGATGCTCAAATAACTTATAAACATGTTGTTCGATGATGATTGTAGCCACTAAGAGAATCTAAGGATCAAACAAGAGAATTCATGCACCAACACAGACAAAGATCAATTCAGTTGTCAAGAATAGAACAAAGGCTACCGACGAGCATGAAAAGGTATTAATCAATCACTATAGGTGATATTCATATACTGTGAGCTTTATTACATCTATAATTAGAAATTATAGATTGCATACAGTCTGGTCAAACATATTCTACACATTCTAACAAGTGGGGTACACTTAAGAAATCCTTTCAAGGAAGGTGGACTTAACATTCCTATTGTAAATCCCTTAATCGAGTGCACACTTCATTAGTGTTGCTAAAAGTTCTTAACAAAGTAGATCCTAACAGGTCTCCACATTAATACTCAAGTAATAGGGTAGATCATTAGAAGTGACCAATTGTAAGCCTTTACCAGCTCCCTTCCATTTTGCAGATAGTGAAGTTTTGTGGGTGTCATCCCCACCGCAGTTTTTACTTCCTAACAGGATTTTTCTATGATATCATATCTTGTGTTATGTGTCTATTAATTTCATGAATGTTTCTATGAATGTTTCATACAATTAAGTTTATGAATTAATACTACATGCATAAGAAAGAAAATCTTATATGGTCGGTAATACAATAAAGATTGATTAGCTGCTGGATGAAAGGTGAAAAGTGTTAAAAGTTTTAGAGGTACTGATTCACCCCTCCCCTCTCAGTACTACTTCCCATTAATCCCAAAAAATTTAAGAATAAGGAAATGGATTAATTATGTGACAAGTTTAAGATTACCCAACACTGTTCTTCTACTTACTACCCTAAAGGGAATGGGCAGGTTGAGGCCTCCAACAAAACATATTGAAGATCTTGCATAGAATAGTGAGTAAGACTGGGAAGGATTGACACCTTCAACTCAATCCAGCTTTATGGGCTTATAGAACCAGTATCAGAACACCTATAGGGAAAACACCATTTTCTTTAGTATATGGCATGAAAATTGTATTGCCCGTTAAGGTAAAAATACCCTCGCTCTGATTCAATCTACATGGACTCATTACTGATGAAGGTTATCTGATTGCTAGAATCCAGGAGCTTGAATTAATCGATGAACACATAAAATCAACCTTTGACCATCTAAGGGTATATCAAAAGAGAATTTCTCGAGGCTACAAAAAGAAAGTGAGATGCAGAGAATTCTAGGTTGGAGACCTTGTACTTAAAGAGAATCCAAAGAATCAACAACATCATGAACAAAAGGGAAAGTTTGAACCCAACTGGTTGGGTCCCTTTGTGATCACTGTGGAATTTGGATCTGGGTCCTATCAACTATCAACTCCAAAGGGGGATAATTTTACTGATCCCATCAATACTCTCCACCTGAAGAAGTTCTATACTTGAGAATTCTTGTTGGCCAACAGCATGTACATATATATGATCTTGAAAAAAAAACAAAAAAGGTATAAAAGCATAAAAGAAAAAAACATTTACAAAAAGTCTTGAAAAATTGATCATCTTGGTGAAAACCTGGCAAACAGACACCTTGATGAGTCAATAAAAAAAATAAATAAATAAAAATTTTAAAAAATGAAAAGTACAATTTTTTTTTGAAAAAAATAAGAAAATGTGCCTTGGTGAAAACCTAGAAACATGCACCCTGGTAGCAAAAATAGAATCTTTGCCAAGTGGTGAAAACCTGGAAAACATGCATCACTTGTAACTCAACACTCAATTTACCAACACGTAGCTTGGCTGATATCATCTATGGGATGACCCTTGTGCCTTCTGAGCTATCTGATCAATCCAGTCCTTTCAGAACACCTTACTTCACTGATTGAAGCCATCCTTTAGGTCTCATATAGGCCTCCTACTTTCAACATCATTTTGGTCAACCTGTCAAGTCCTTACAATTGGTCTCCTTTTCTAGATAGTTTTCCACTAATGCACTGTGTTTCTTAACACCTTAATCAACAATGTTTCTCAACACTCTATTTCAGACAAATCTGTGTTTCTCAACACAACATCAAATAAAATACACAAATTTACCTTAATAACGCACAAAAAAAAACACACATCCCTCAATCCTACTCTCTTGCACCATAAGGTGAGTTTGGTCTTATATCCTTGTCTATTATTTTTCTTGTTTCAACAACAACACACTCATGGTTATCTTGGTTCTACATGCCTCAATACTAGTGTCCTCTTGTTATATCAACTAGAAATAATGTTTAGGTCATCTCAGCTCTTGTGCCTAGATGCTTACATTGATTTCTCACACCTATCCAATGAAGAGTCGTATTCATATCCTTTTGGTTCCATTGGTGCCAGTAACGATTGTATTGACTCTGGTGTCCCACACCATCCAAATCATGAAAATGTAGTGGCTAAAGAAATCAATGACTTGAATCATGTTGTAGGTTGCATTTTGTATTTCCTAGGATTCAATTCTAGCATTGTAAAAAAAAATCCACACAAAGAATCGAAAGAAGGGAACTATTCTTCTTTGCACCCTTGGCTAATTGGACGACTCTGAATCCATTTTCGGGACTGAAATCAAAATTTGACAACCTTTTGATACTCAAAAATGCAAATTAACCTGTTTTCACAAATGTAGTTGATCGCTGGTGCTTTTCTTCTAGGATTCCAATCTAAGAACCCTCTTGATCAATTTTTATCATGCATTTCCCTCTTTAATCCAAAATTCAACTTAAGTCAATTCTTGTCAAACTTGGTCAACTAGACCTCAAATAGGCTTGCATCTCAAATTTCTCAATGCTTTTCAATCTATCAGGCTTGTGTCTCTCCTCCTTTCAATTTCGTTCCCAAGGGGGTAGCACCACTATATAAAAAATTTGATTCACATCAACTAGTCTCATCTAGGGGCATTAGGCCCTAACCCAAATCAAGAACCAATCAAGTGATTCTCATCATTGTGCATAAAAAACCTCAAAAGCTCTAGGGACATATTAGGTTGATCGCACCATATCAATATGATAACTCCTCTCAATATGGTAATTGGCTTCATCAGGATCCATATCAAGTCAATTATCCCCTCAATCAATCAAATGGAAATGAGTCTCATCACACCACATCAGGTTGGTTTGTCATTCAAACCTAATCCAAAATTGGGAAATCTGCTTGGAGGATGGATATTCAGTTTCCTAGCTTCACATCAAGCTGAATTCTCAGACTCTTCTATCAGTTTTTGCTCAATCAAGCCTGGAGCTGATATCCTTGGATCTCTCTATCAGTCTTTTCTCAATCAAGTCTAGAGATGATATCTTCAAATATTCAATCGATATTTGTTCGATCAAGTTTGGAATCAGTTTTGATCTATGGGATAGTTTCATCACTTCACATCAAGCTATTTCCATATTCAATCAAGCTTCAAATGTTCTTTGAATCAATGTCTTCCTAGACCGATCACACATTAGTAAAAGAGGGGCAAATTTAATCACCTAAAAATGTCCTAGCATATGTATAGCCCCCTTTTCTCAAATATTTGGTCTTAATAAATCCTAAATCTAAGACATTATCGCTAGACTCTAAATTATTGAGCATTTAATCAAACTTGCTTGTATAATTTTAATCCTAACTTGTTGAATCAAATCATCAATAATCAAAGCCTAAAACCAAAAAAATAAAACATTGGGATAAGTCAAAAATTCCTAAGTTCAAAAAGTGAACCCATTCACACATGTGTGTGCACTCAAAAATCAAAATAAAACAAATAAAAGGGGAAAATACCAATTTCGTCTTATTCTCCACAAGAGTTGACCAATTAAAATCACTTTATCAATCTCTTTTGTCTCTTAATCTCAACCACTCATTTCTTGGAATCTCTTATAAAAGGGATAGCTCCCTTTTCTCATTCATAACAAGAAGATTTGAAGTAGAGTTATAATGCTATTTTCATTCTAGAGCTCATTTGTGCACTCATAGTTCTTACTTGCATAGTAGTTTACTTACCTTCTTGCAGTTTTAGCTTCATTTCTTAGCTTAATGGCACTCTAGTTTCCTTTCATAGATTAATGGTAGATGTATTGTTCTTACATTAGTAGCTTGCATTTGCATTCTAGTTTCAATATCATTCATAGTTTGATAGTTCATTGTATCTTTCATTTTCTAAAGTTTCAAGAGAAAAGTATGCAAGTCTATCCATCTTGCTCATCTTATTTGCATTGAATCTTCCATTTTGGAATAATCAAGTCACCTATTTCTCTATGTTCGAGTCTGATGGACCTCCATGAGAATCATACCTTCTTCAACTAGGAAGCAATAAGCTGGTTTCTAGGGTTTTATGATAGTGCTTTGAATCCTATGTTTTCACGAACCCTTTGGATATAATGATTTATTGAAGTGTTTGCTTGCAGATATTGATCACACATTTTACCACACACAGATATAAATTTGAAGAAATAAGTAGCAATTGTGGAGTTTTTTCCTATTGCTACTTATCTAGTTGGCTCCCTTGGAAGGATTAAATCGAATTAGACATATTGATGTTCATAGTTCAAATTTTTTTTACATTAATAGGATTGGGTGATTGATGATATATTTTCAATAAACATAAATTGTTATCTTTTAGAGGAGTATGTGGTGATTTGGTGAGGCTTTGAATCTTTTCCCAATTGGATAAGAGATTGTCTTTTATATATCTAAAGAGAGAAAATTTCCAGAATTAATCATTTCCTTTCATTTCCAACTTGTAGGATGTAGTAATAAAGTAGATAGTAGAATTTTTTTGTGTAGTGAGAATTCACAAAGGGATCATCTCCTCTTTGTTTTTGTATTTCAAGTTCATGCCATTTTGAAATTTAGAATCAAGAGAGAACTTTTATTTTCATCGGCTATAAAAGGAATCAACTTGGGAGAAATTCGGTGAAGAGGTTTACCCGCCTAGGTCTTTCAGAGCCTAAAGTGCAGAGGGTTCTAATCAGGCTAGATTGACCTTGTCAGTTGGCCAAATCTTCTGGAGAGTTTAAAATAAAGCTTGGCATACTTTCAAAACTTTCCAATATGTTAATTTGGGAGCCAACAACTTTGCGACTCTGTTGGGAACTCTATTAATTTTTTTAGTTTTTCCTCTCATCAAGAGAGGTGGTGACTTTGGTAAATAAAAGAAACACAAGAGTGGTGATAGGATTATCTATGAAGTCACCAAAGATAATTTGAGACACCTAGGTTAAAAATTCATAACTATACTTGACAATATGGATGGAAGAAGGTCATTGTTTCCTAAGTGGCATAAATAAAATAAGAATGGCATAAATATGAGTCCTTTTGTGAAAATAACCAAGATGAGGGTATAGCTCTCACAACCCAAAGGGAAAGGGAAGTCCAAGAGGAATATAAAATATATATAAGGAGATTGGTTCATAGCATTAGTTTTGGAGATGAATATAGAAGAACTAATGTTCCCCATGTATTTTCTTCAATATCCTTGAGTACTCACAGGTCTCAGGCATCTTAGAGAAAATAAGTTAGTGAAGGAAAAGAGTTTCAAGATAAGGTACATGATTTATTTCTATACATAAAGAAGATCAAAGATAAAGTTGCATTACCTCGACATTATCTATAACTGGTTGACCAATTGGATAATCAATTTTATGATCCTCACAAAAAATCCTGATAGAAGGCCTAAGGATCAAAATGGGAAAAATGGTCATGAGGGTAGAAGAGAAGAAGAAAAGGGTAATTATAGACCACCAATAAATTAGGGAAACCCACAAGACTATAACCCTCAAAATGTCTATCATCCTCCCCATGTTGACTGCAACTAGCACATCATGAGGCCCCAATATAATCCATAAGGACCCATGTATAAGAATCATTTTGAACCCACTCCATCATGTTACAATAATTTTAATGGACAATACCAATATGTCCCTCATCCATTAGCCTTCGCAAGAGGACCAATGAATGCCAATAAGTATAGGCCTTTTGATTTCACTAGAATTCTAGGCGATTGGAAAAAAGACCTACCTAAGTTTGATGGTAGTAATTGTGAAATAGGGGAAAGTCATATCAGAGATTTTGAATATGCTATGGAGAATAATGAGGTTTCCCATGAAGATGCCTACATAAAGATTTTTGGTCAACCTTTGATAGAGGATGGAAGGGAATGTTTTAGAGTATTTCCCGATTCTTCAATTAATTGTTGGTTGGAACTAAAAAAGAAGATTTTTGGAGGAGTTTGGTGATCATAATGGCCCTTATTTTGTTCTCCATGAAATAATGAGCATAAAGAAGGGATATAATGAAGTTGTATCAGAATTCAATAAAAGATTTAACAAAATGTTATACCAGATACATGCACATATGAAGTCAACTAATGAATGTTGCTTGGTATTTTACATAGATGCATTTGATAGTAAAACCCATTATGAGATCAATTCTAGAAACCCGAGAAGTTTGCAAGATGAATTCAAAATTTCTTTGACAATTGAAAATAACAGAAAAGCTACAGGAAAAGTGGGTAAGAGGGATGATACTAATCTTCACAATCCTTGAATTCCTAAATAGAATAAGGTAGAAGATAAGTTAGACAAGGCTATAAATATATTGAAGGATCTATCACAAAAGGCTAAAAGGAATGACAAGCCTAGAAATGATAGACCTTATTTTAATAGACTAAGGCTATAGGATATTCCTTAAAGTACTTCATGGAAGGATGGCAAACCTGAAATATAAAAGAGATGTATGGATACACCTGATGCCCTCAATAAGAAAATAAACCACATGGTTAGTGAAAATATTTGGTGTTTGGTTTGTAATCTACCCCATTCACCTTTACAGTGTGTGGTTGCATAGAGCATAGAACATGATCCTTCGAAGGAAGGTGAGTTTGATCCAAATCACACTATAAATACCTTGTCATCTCAGCCTTTTGGGGTACCAGATGATTATGATTGCTCAGAGGATGGACAAGAAGTAGATGTAAATATTGAAAGGTATAGTTAGGGATGCTTCATGGAAAATGAATTTTCTGATGATGAGGATGTTTTCCCCATAGTAAGCCAACCTACTGAGGAAAAAAGGGGGGATCTTACTAGCGTAGTAGTTGCTCAGGATAGGATAAATTATAAGTTGAGAAACAAAATAATAAATGATGAGCAGGGAAAATCTGCACGGATGTCTTGGAAAGCGAAAGTAACAAGGCCAGAGAAAAATAATGCACCTTGTCCAAAACCTTCAGAAGAAAAGGATAAATGTAAAACCAAACTTTTCAAACCTCCCAAGGTGTGTAAAAAAAGTGAAGTAGAAAATCCAAATATAAACATCCCACCTATTGGTTTTGATATTACTAACGCTCTATCACAAACGAAGGTGTCGAGTCCATTGTTAGAAATGATGAAATTTCCATGGTACAAACATAGTGCAATGAGTTTAATCAAAAGTGTACCTAAGAATTAGAAGGATGCCAACAATAGTACAGTGGAGGAACTTGTTTTGAAAGTTTACATTGGTACTACTTTGACCAAGAATCCTTCCTAGATAAACCCCTTTTATATGACTCTTCTTATTAATAACAAGTTGGTAAAAAATTGTATGATTAATTTGGGAGATGCCATAAATATCATGCCACATTATGTTATGAAATAATTGGGCCTGAATGTTGATACCACTTATGGAAAATGTTATGCCATGGATAATAGGTCATTTTTAGAGGTCAATATAATGAAAGATGTCAAATTTAAGATTGTTGAGTGTCCATAAGCTACATACAAACTGATATTAATGTTGTAGAAGTATCTCCCAATTATGGTATGCTTCTGTCTAGACAATTGAATGGATTGGTTGGAGTACATGTTCAACTCAATTTATCTTTTTCTACGATCCGAGTGAATGGAAAATAATTTGAAATAGATAGAGAGCCAAGATACTTGTATATCATTGATAATTTGGACCCAAATCAGTTGACATGCTTTTGTCATTTAGACATGGACAATTTCACAGTTCAAGTTTCTCAGCTAGAGGTCATGAACATTCATGCAATCGAGATACATGGAAAAGAGATCCAGGGTCAAATTTTGAAAAAAAATAAAATGATGGGGCATCCAACAAAGATGGGAACGTGATAGGAATTATGTTTATATCCCCTTCTAGTAAGATGTTTAAATACCCCTTGTTGACCTTTTATTGTACAAATAATGTTGTAGAGTATGAAGCATTTTTTCTAGGGATGAATATTGCTCGCAAACATGGAATCAGATTGCTGAGTGTTTTTGGAGATTCAGAGTTGATTATCTCCCAAGTAAGATCAAAATATAGCACTTGGAATGAAAGACTCAAGTAGTATTGAAATGAGGTGTGGGATACTATAGATTTCTTTGATGATTTATCAATAGATTAGATAGACATATCACAAAACATCATGGTCAATTTCCTAGCCAGTGTTACCCTCATATCTAATGATGCTACTTGGGATGGTGTGTCTTTGATAGAAATAAGAACCATGTCTTCAGTCCTTCACAATATATGTAATTGGAAAGTCTTTTAAGATGATAAAGATTTTTTGAGATTCCTTAAATGTGAAGGACAATATCAAAATTAGGAGGTTGATTTTAATGCCTTTGTAGAAAAAGAAAGATGGGAATGAAACTCTATTTGGTAAGAATATTGTACAATTGAAAAATAATAAGATTCCTAGAGGATTGTTAGCTCTTGAAATAACTTTTGACAAGGAAAATTGAATAATGAAAAAACCCCGATCTCCTGATAGAGAGAATATTGAAAGGTTAAATCTTGGTACTGATGTGGCACCCAGGGAATTTTTTTGTTGGAAAAAAAATTTCACCAAAGATAAGAAGTGAATTTATAGAATTTCTAAGGAAATACAAACATATGTTTGCATGGTCTTATGATGAGCTGAAAGCATATAGAGAAGACCTTTTCCAGCATGAGATACCACTTAAGCCTAACGTAAAGCCATTCAGGTAGAGGCGGAGGACCATATGTCCTACAGAGGAACCTAAAATGAAGGAAGAATTGATGAAGCTCAATGATTGTGGGATAATTAATCCTATCAGGCATTCTACTTGGGTGTCTAGTTTGGTTCCAGTCAGAATAAATAATGGTGATATTAGGTTGTGTTTTGATTTGATAAACTTGAATTTGTCATCACTTAAGGATAAATATGCATTGACTAACATGGGGGCTCAGTTACAGAGAATTATGGGAAAAAAATTACTATCCATGATGGATGGCTCCTCAGATTATAATCAAGTCAAGGTGAGAGAGAGTGAATAGTACAAAACTACATTTACTACCCCATGGGGAACTTATGTTTATGTAATAATTTCATTTGGACTGAAAAATGCTTGAGCAACTTTCCAGTGGGCTATGGATGTTGCATTCGAAGAATTAATAAATGTTATCATGGTCATTTATCAAGATGACCTTAAAGCCTATTCAAAAAAGGTTGATGAACATTGTAAGCACTTGGAGAAATTTTTTCTTAAATCTCTAGAATATGGGATATCTCTCAATCCCAAGAAATGTCATTTTGGAGTGTCTGGAGAAAATCTACTTGGGCATATTGTGTCTAAGGAAGGGGTAAGGATCGATCCCAAAAGGATTGCTACTATTTATAGAATACCTATCCCTAAAATAGTGAAAGAAGTCCAATCATTCTTTGGTCAGACTAACTTCATCAGGAGATTCATATCAAACTTTGCAGAGATAGTTAAACCTATTGCAAAGATGCTAAATAAGGGAGAAAGTTTGGTCTGGATAGCTGAAGCTATTGATGCCTTTGTAAACATTAAGAAAGAAATTAAAGAGGCCCCTGTGTTGTAATCCCCATATTTCTCTAAACCCTTCTAGACATTTTCTTTTTCTTCATATCATACCATAGCAATCGTGATGCTGTAGAAGAATGATTAGGGACATGAATAACCTACTTAATATTTAGTAAAACCCAACAAGATGCATAATTAAAATATGACATTACTGAAAAATAGGCGTATGCACTAGTTAAAGCAGTAAAATATTTCATAACTTACTTGGTAGGAGAAAAATTAATTGCATATGTATCGAATGTTGTGGTGAAGGATATTTTCATACAATCTGAGATTACTGGAAGAAGATGCAGATGGATGAATCAAATTTAGGAATTCAATATCAGCTTCCAGATTACTAAATTGGTGCAAGGTCAAGGGTTAGCAAAGCTAATGATTGAGTCAAATCTGGAGGTTTCCTAGGTAAATAATGTAGATTTAAAGGATGTAATTACAAGTATTGAGAGATCAGTTGGTACAAAAATGTTGTTTATTATCTCAAGCATATGAAATGTCCCGAGGAGATGAATGATAATAAAAAAAAGGTCCTTGAAGTTGTAAGCATCTAGGTCTTTACTTATTGAAGGAGACCTTTATTGGAAAAATTATGAATGGGTACTATTTTTTTTCTTAGATGAACATCAAGCTAGGCAAGTTATGAAGAAATTACATGATGGTGTAAGTGGTGGCCATTTTTCAGCAAAAACTACCGCTCACAAATTTTTTAAAGAAGGTTATTATTGGCCTAATCTATTTATTGATTGTCATGAATATGTAAGGAAATGTGAGCCATGATAGAGAGTCTCCAAAAATTGAAATATCAGGGTTCACTTCCACTTAGACCTTCGCAAACAAAGGAACCTTTTCAAATGTGGTGTGTTGATTTTGTTGGTGAAATTCATGAAAAATCAATTGGATGACATAGGTGGATCCTAGTGGCTACTTACTATTTAACTAAGTGGGTGGAGACAATACCCACTAGGTAAGTAGTGACAAATTTTTTGATGGATAACATCTTGACCAGATTCGGAGTTCCATGCAAATTGATTACAGACAATGGGATTTATTTTAGATTTGAAGAGTTTGTGGATTTTTATGACAATTATGGGATTGTAGTTTATTATGTGTCTTCTTATCACCCATAGGGAAATGGATAGACCAAATCAAGAAATAAAAATATATTAAATATCATCAAGAAGATGTTATCTAATAACAAGCATGCATGGGATTCGAAGTTGTCATTGGTAGTATGGGATGACAAGGTAATAGTTAAGAATTCTATCAATTGCTCCCTCTTCAAGTTAGTGTATGGGAAAAGGGAAAGGTTACCATTGAAAAATATGTTTCTTGTTTATAAATTTTTTGTATAGGAAGGTATTGATGATGTAAATTTTATGAGTAAAAGATTAGAGCATTTGATTGAACTAGATAAAAATAGATGACAAGCGTGAAAGCAGAATGAAAAAATGTAGAAGCAGTATAAAAATCTACATGAAAAAAGGACCACTGATAGGGTCTTTCATGAAGGAGAATGCGTTTTGAAGTGGAATGTGAAAGATTGGGATAAAGGAAAACATAGAAAGTTTGAATCCCTCTGGAATGGCTTGTATGTGATTATGAGAAAAGGAGAACACTCTTATTATCTGAAGAACACTTCAGGGGAAATTTAGGAGCTACCTATGCATGGGAATTTCCTAAAACATTTTTCCTCTTAAAGAAGGAGAATATGATCTCATGTATAGTAGTGTAGCTTTTCCTTTTTTCTGTTTCTTTTTTTTTTTGTTTTAATGTGATGGTGTTGTCACGGATGGGTTTTATTTCCTAGCGATACTTCATGGGTTCTTGCAGGTATTCAAAGAATACCTTATTCCTAGATAGAACCACTATTGGGACCAATTGTATAGGAGTGATAAAAATGGGAATAGAATGCTATTTTGCAAGGAAGCACAATTGACGAGTTGCAAAATAGAGTTGATCACTATTTTGCATAAGGAAAATATGAACATTGTGAAATAGCGGAGAGATTTCAATATGCATAATGAGGTTTAGAAGCCTTGCAAGATAGATATACATTTATGTTTTTCCAGATAGAATATGACACTTCTGAATAATGAGGTGGTAGCTCATTAAGTGAGATGACTTTGCTTGCACGGATGTTTTTAGACTCTTTATTAAGTCTACATTGTTTTGTGTTAAAGATTGACAAGGAGCGACATAGAAAATTTGGTGAGTTGAAATAGTTGGGAAGCCTAATCAGTTAGAAGCTCGAAGGGAGAAGCTCCTAAAGCAGTAAGTGAGCTCTTCGAACTTTCTGTCTATTTATTTTTAAATCAACACTATGGCTAGGAAGAATAAATAAGTAATAGTAGGTGATACTGTGATTCACCCACCTCAATATACACTATTGAAAGTGTTACCTAATTTTCAAGACTTGGGCATCAATGATTTGTTCTCAAATTCATGGGCAGGGTGTGGAGACTCCATTATCCCAGTTCAGTCTAGGTCTCCCTTCTGGTCTTTCTATGCAAAGAGAAATGAAAAAATCCCACTTTGTAACCCTTGGAGGTTGAATATGGCTAAATTAATTATCCCTAGTGTGTTTATTGATGCTGAATTAATTGGTGCCCTAGAAAAACATTATAAAACTAAGACCAGGATGGTGAGGATAATATATGGGAACCCACTCTTAGTCATTTCAAAAGATATGATACAATAATTTTTTGGGTTAAACAATAAGGTCCTCACCAAAATAGACAAAGATCAATTTCCTCAAGACTATGAAAGAATGGTTAAGAGTATAGGTTTGAATCAGGTGGCTTTCTTCATGTGTATGGGTTATAACAGTAAATTGGTCTAGCTATTTGGTAAAGCCCATTTTTCAACATATGATTTCATGCATTTCTTTGAGCGGACATATTGGGGTTGGGGGGAAATATTTGGAGAAGACCATAAGTCAAGAATTCTCGTTGACCTCATGTACTTGTCTATGGGTACCCAACACTCACGTCTTTCATAGGATTTTTACATTAATTTATAGCTAGAGAAAATTATACATAAATAATTGAGTGAGTGGAAGGAGACTAAACAATGTAAACATTACTCTCTACTCTTCCATCTCCTTTTTTTTCAAACTATTACTATTTTAAATCATTCATTAAGCTTGACTACTATGGACGGTCAAGGAACCAGATCACCAGTTTAGTTGTGGTGCAAAACCTGGGATAAGAATAGTAAAGATGGTAACTAAAACTTATTCCATGACAGGATTTTGGTATGGATTATTAGAGAAGTAGGAGGGGGTATAGTAAGAATTCCCCCCAAGATGAGAGAAATTTTAAGGCCTAAAGAAACTAAACTTAATGAAGATTTCACACATAATTTTGTAGATTGGATTTGTAAAGATCATACTATTTTTTGGGTGTATAGATGCATATAAGATCCTCACAAACTCTCTTATTTTATATCAAAGAGAATATAATTCATGGAATTAATGTGGCTTCTTTTATGGTTTCAAAAGGAATTAAATGCCCTAAGAAAGAAAGCAACCTTTTTTCCTAATGTGACTAGATTTGCAGGGTTCTTTATAGGCTCTAAAACTCTAGAGAAATTACAGGAATGTTTACTATCTTATCATATGGACAATGTGAAATCAAGGAATTATGACCCTAAAAATCATATGAGGTTCGTGATCAAGGATTATAGACATTCTCTTAATTTTTTGGAAGATATTGCAAGAAATTGCGAAGATGTCTCAGAGATTCATTAGAATGGAACAAGGTGAAAGTCCTGGTTGAATTGGAAAAGGAAAGGGTTATCAAGGGGTTGCCTAAGTTCCATAGTAAGGAAGATAATGTAATCTTGAGGATGGAATTATGCAACCAAAATTTTGATAAACTGTAGGGGAAGAGTATTGATACATCATAAGTAAAGGTTAAGCCTCATCCTGAAAGGCCTAGGAAACTAATTATTGTACATACAAATTATAATTCTTCTCCACCAAAGAGGTCCAAGGCTGACATGCCACCCTCTTCTATCCCACATGATCCATCAAAAGGAAGAGGTGATATCAACGAGATTAAAACCACCTTGATGGATATGAAACAAGTTGAGGAAGAAAAACCTTCTTCCCCATCCTTAGTGTATCAAAAAGTACATGGCTAAAAAGCACAAATGTAGGAGGATGAAGACACTATAATTGTTGGGGATGAAATGGAAGAAATATATTCTAGGTTCATTGATAAGAATGACTTCATCCATTTCCAGGAGTTCAAGGACTTGTGGACTCAAATGAAAATGAAGGAATTCAAAGAACATAAGCATACTCAACTAATAGGAGTAGAGGAGTCTAAAATGATGAAATTGTGAATCAGCTCCTTAGGAAGTTGAATTTGGATAATGTGGATTGCATATTGGAAGATGCTAGAGAGATTTTGAGGAAAGGTGATATTTTGTTGGTCCTTGGTCTCACCTTGAAAGATTTTTTTTATTGGATCATGTAAAAAAGAAAGAGGATCCTAATTCCATTGTTGACTTTGATACTGAGGACAAGATCATTAGATCAGGATACAATCATAAGAAATAAACTTTGGCCACATGGGTAAGCTTCAAGGGATCTTATAAACCAAAACATATTGATTTCTCTAGGGGCATTGATGGCTAAAAAATTGTGCAAATAGTGGCTAATACTAACCCACTTATTTTTGCAAGTGAGTTGGTGTTTAGGGAAATGTTTAAAAAGGACCAGATCAAACACAAACAAAATGAACTGCAAATATCTATAGATAGACAAGTGGAATTGAACAAGGTGATAAATGATATCTATCTTAGCTTATTAGAACAAGAGAAGGAAATTCAGAGATTAAAGAGAACTAATCAGTCTTGGGCCCTTTTGATTCATAACAATACTTCAAGTATACCTTCTGATGAGAAATAGGATAATTCAAAAGGAGATATAGGAGAGATGATATCTAACAGAATAAATCAAGAACTCCCAATGCATTTATTTTCTATTTTGGAACAAATCCTCCCCTTTTGAGTAAATTTTATAATTAGAAAGTGCAATGATGTGTATGAAGGATATTTCTCCCTGAATGTGATGTCTAATAATTTTAGGAAGCATAAACCGCTCTTACTGGATTTGGCCAGAAGATGGAAACCCTCTTCCTTTGAAATAACTCATATTTGTGATGTGATACATCGAGATCCTGATGCTCCTACTAACATTAAAGAGACTAAGGAAATCATTGATTCTATTTTTGAGGAGTTGGACTACATTTCACATGAGGAAGGTAGGATAAAAGAGAAATTGTCATCATTAAATACCATCAAACATTGGAAAATTCTTGAATTTATAGATAAGGAGGGATGCACTAAAATTTTGGAGGAATGGAAAATTGAATACCAGAACATGGTCCCTAGAATTATTGAACATTTGAAGGAAGACATGAGTTTTTCTTTGGACAAATTCAACATCTTCCTTGATAGAGTCATTGTCCCAGATGATAGATTCTCCAAATTCATAAATGAAGCTCGAGCTATCATCGGGAAAAGATGGAGCGAGTATCTCCTCATCCTACCTGATATCCTAAATTTTCAATGGTCGTCACTTGCAAAAATTTCAAATTGGGTCAAAGAATACTTGGGACCAGTTGCAAGTTCATAAAGTGAATGAAAGTGTTCAATTGGCTTTCTGACATGTAGCATGAGTTGTTTCTTTTTTGTCTATTTTGTCTTGATTTTAAGTTTTTTTTTTCCTTTTGGTCGATTAGGATTATTATTAGTTTTGAAATGTCATGAGAATGTAAATGGTTGGAATATTGTCACTTGCCCTGATTTTGGAGGGGAAACCACAACCGTCATAGATATTAATTAGATTGGACTAAAAGCAAACTATCTCAATTATACTTACTTTTTTTATATCAATAAAAATATAACCTGGTTTTCTCATCTAGTTGGATGCAAATTGGTGTTTTAGTTTTTTTTTAATCTTGTCCCTCTATTATAATCAATTTTAGGATTTATTATCACTTCAAAACTTGTGCACATAGGTAACATACTTAGATATAAATTTGAAGAAATAAACAACAATTGAAGTGTTGTCCTATTGCTACTTATTTGGTTCATTCCCTTGGAGGATTAAATTCAATCACACATATTTGTTTAGAGTTCAAAATTGTTTTGTATTAATAGGATTGGGTGATTGATGATATATTTACAAGAAATACAAAATTATTGTTTTCAGAGGAGTACGTAGTGATTTGGATGCAAATAGCTTAGAGAGGAATTGGCAGTGGTCCATGGTAGTTCAAGATGTTTGACATAAATATAAGTATACGGATGTGGATTTCAATGTCAAATAGTTAGATGATTTCACAAAAATCATTTTTTCAGAAGCCTTTTATGAAGATTAAGTGAGTGGGTTTGGAGTTTTTAAGGTTTTTTGAAATATCTAAAAGAAAACTTTATTATTGAGGAATTATTGTGTATGGTGTTGTCTCTATGTTGATTTGGTGAAGGCATTTGTTTGGGGAATGGTTCTTGCGATGGTTTCTTTTTTTACTCATAAGGTAGTATTCGGTCTCTAGCTCTAAAAATCAAGTTGGTTGAAGGTGTTTTTTTCTTGTTTTAAATAATGTCTCTCGCAACCAATATCATTGATGTTAATATTATGGAAATAAAAAAATAAGAGGGGGGGGGTGGTAAATTAGTTGTTATCAAAACTTTAAAATTTAAACCCTTGAGCCACAAAACCCTCTAACTTGTGTATCCTTTAATTTGATCTAAATAAATAGAGTATGAAACATGCATTCATGTAAAAATCAGAAGCACATTCACATAAGTTGACACTTGATTTTTATCATGCAAATTGTGTTAGGGGAAAAACCATGGTGGGGTTGATTACCCACAATAAGAAAATGCCTTTTTATAAGTATAACCTTATTATTGTAACACCCCAAAATTGGCATCTTGCAACCCTAACCAATTTTGTTGCATTTGTCATTCTTCTGAATCATCAAAGTCCTATTGTACTAGGCAATTCTGAGTTTTGATTGACTCCACTCAACCTAAGTGTCAAATGCAGAAAATCCTAAATTTGCATTAATCATACATTATATTTAATTCCTAAATATCGATTAGCTAAACAAACCCTATGATTGAATTAATTTAATTATAAAGTCCTAGCACTTTAATTAAATTAAATTCACCCCTTTTAGCTAAAACACATAAAAAGGAATAAAATAATATTTAATTATTAAATAAATATCCTCATTTCAAAAATTGAATTTAATTATTCAAATAATTGAGAAAATACATTTATGAGGTCATATTCTAATTAATTAATTAATTAAATATTCTCTCAAAAATCTTCTCTCTTGTTCAGAAGTAGAAACTTTGAATTAACTGTGCTTTAAAAGAAAAAGAAAATAGTTAAAATAAAAAAGAAAACAATTAAAAACAAAGAGAAAATAGTTCATTGTTTTGTTTTAAAGAAAGCTTGCTAATCTGAACTGGCTTTTTTATCTGTTTTAATTCAAAAGGAAATTTCTATTCTGAGCAGACTCTCAATCTATAAAAGAACTCACATTTCTGATTCAAGAATATGCATTGTTAGAATAAAGAATTGCTGCTGCATTTTAGTTCATAATCTCATTTCTATTAAGCTCATTTGCAATAGATTAGTTTCAATTTCTTAGATTAATCTCAATCAAAATCATGTCATAGTTTAATCTCATTTAGATTAATCTTGCATCTTCCATTCTTAGATTAATCTTGCATTGCATTCATGGAGAAAAATCCTTCGTTCTTGGATTGGTCTAGGTTGTGAGACTCTCGTTCTGAGAGACATTCAAAACCCCGTTTGGATAGGAGGCAATAGGTCGAATCATACAGGCATGCAGGGTGAATAAATCATATTCAATTTTGTATGTGGCTAATGAATAAGGAATATGTTGAAGTGTATGGTTGAATAAGAAGGCCACATTTAACATATACATTTTTGGCTCCCATCATGGGGCCAAAAAATTAGTTTTTGGCCTCATTTTATTGCATTTATTTTCATTTTTGCACTCTGCCCGTATGTCTCTGTCAGAGATGTTGCATGAAATTTCACAGTGTCTCACGTGAACTTTCTAGTTCTTCATGGGGTTATTTGTACTTCTTCGTGTGGGACTGCGAGAATCATCGTGTGAACTTTGACACCAGGGACCTTTATTTGATATTTCTTATCTTGTTTTTTTTAACCATCTGTTGTTTCTTGACTTTTTTGTTTTTCTAATTTTATTTTTAGAATAGCTTAATAGTGATTTGCGGGACACTGAGAATGAAGAAAGCAATTACAAACTACTAACGTATTTACTGCAAGATGCTTGTCGAATACCTTGCATGTTTTCACAAAACTCTCATGTCTATTTTTAGTCGTTAGAAAATGCTTCAACTTGGTGCTTAAAATGAATCATTGTCTTGCATGCTTGAAGTTTTTTCTAGTTTTAAATTCCAAAGAAATATATGAACGTATCCTCTCCCCTTGCCTTCCTGGATCTTGGGTGTAAGAGAAACTCATATAATTATTTTAGCGTGGCTACCTCCCGAGTGCTTTAATAGAGCCAGTGAGAGTGGATTGCCCAACCGGTAACAGGCTAAATCCAAGCCCTTCCAAACTGGTATATAAAAATGCAATTGTGATTAGTCTCACAATGGATAGGTGTGAATTTTTTGTGGCAACCAAAATCTCCTCTAGTACCCTATTGGTGCGTTAAATTCCCTACATTGTTAAGGTGAAAAACTTTCTTTGAAAGGATTGGGAGAGCCCCCTTTATTGGGAAATTGACTTGATCACAACCACCTAAACGGATGCCCTTACTACAAACTCTTGTTATAGTGTCCAAAATCCCTCTATCTATTGGTGAGGAAGGTCAGAGACTGACTAAGACATCCCACACTTTCACGACTCTTAGTAGAGACAATAGTCCTTTCGAAAGTGATTCTCTTGGGATTCAAAGCTTGGTGTGCCTGAGAAGTGAGTTCACTATAAGGAGGAGCTCATGCCTCCAAGATTCTAAGTTGTCCTCTATGAGTATGTGTGGCTGAACTTCAGTTCAAGTGGGAATTTGATAGATATTGCCCTAGCTTACCTAGGATTGTGGTGTGTCTATTAATTTTTTTTACAACAAACAATGTTCATGATGTGTTTTGTGTGAGTGTTTATTGAAACAACAACAACAACAATCAAATGATCTAGATATTTTCCTATCTTGTCTTGTCTGAAACTCTGTCAAGACTCTGTCAAAACTCTATCAAATTTTTTTCAAAAACTTGTCAAAACTTGGTCTTTCATCAGTCTATCCTACTACATTTAGTCTATTCTAAAATTTGCACTATCATAATGCTTCTGCTAGTTCACATGAAACTGAAATCTGTTGTTAGTCTAACCTATCGCTATCTTGAAATCTGATGTTATTACACTTATCCAATTGATCGATTCCTTTGTTCAATCTTATCATCTTTGTCTGTGCTATCCTTATCCTGAGTTGTAAAACTAGGTTCATCAACCTTGACTCAAGTTCGAAGTCTTTTTCTATCTCCTTCTCAGTTGGAAATTTATCTCTTGGTCTCTTTGGTCTTGGACTTGGATAAAACTTTAGGTATCATCATAGTATCAGTCAAGTGAATCAAATTATTTATGCCCATGTGAACTAGAAGTCATTTTAAGGAACTTTGGAAATCTATCACCTTGTTGTCCAATTCTATATTCTACTGTGATGGTTATGTACGAATCTTCACAAATCCATGCTTTCATCAACATCATCACTAGTCTATCTTTGACTGCAATCTGTTGACAGTCTGACTCGTTGTTGTTTCAAAATCTAAATTTTTTGTGCTAGTCCAAGTGACTTGTTATCTTATCATATTTGTTTGTGCTATCCTTATCCTGAGTTGTGAAAGCAAGTTCGTCAACCTTGACTCAAGATCAGAGTCATTGCTAACTCTATCTCAGTTGGACATTATTTCCTTTGTCCTTTGGTCTTGGACTTAATCATCACTTTAGATATCATTGCAACACCTGTTAGTCAATCAATTGATTCATCATACATTCTCTTCAATCTTCTAAGCAAGCGCATCAAGACAATCTTACAATGTCTAAAAGTAAAGAAGAGATTCTTATGGCAACTTTATTCAAACAACTTGAATCTTTGAAATCTGAACTCCAAGAATTGAACAAGAAGGAAAATGATACTTCATTCGATGAATCCTCATTAAGATCAACCCATCCTTTTCTATTTGATCATGATTCTCACATCTCCACACTTCCTTCCAACATGGATAAATCTTGGTATGACAATCCCATCTTTGACCAAGAACAGTTTTATGACAATCCCATCTTTGATCAAGAATAGTTTTATGACAACCCCATCTTTGATCAAGAATAGTTTTATGATCATCCTATCTTTGATCAAGAGAATATAGAGGAAGCTATGACAAAATCAGACAAAATTCTCTTCTATCTGCAAAAGAAGGATATTGCAAGTGAAGAAGCGTCTAATTATCCTTTAGAGAGAATCTTTACCCCTTTGGGACAATCTTATACATAAGCATTGGAAGCACTTCTTGAGCATAATCTCACCACATTGCCTCAAGCCACATCATGTGGATTCAAATTCTTGAGTCCCTATTGTGCATATCATAAACATAAAAAGCATAAAACTTCATATTGCATAGAGTTGAAACATAAAATCCAAGATCTCATAGATGATGGCATAATCAAATTGGAAAATCCTAATGAATCATCTAGTGAAGATACTAATCTCAAGCATGATTAATATCAAGAATCCATGTCTAGAAATGGTTCTCATATCCCATCTACTTCTTCTACTGTTCCTCCATCTCCTAAATCTTCCCCATCTCTATCAAGAACTGATCCTACTGACGACTATGTTTACTCTCAAGGACTACCTCTAAAAGAGATCCAAGCTAATCAACATACAGATGCAAGCCTTTCTCAGGCTCTAAAGATCGTAGACCCCAAGCTTCCATGTGCTTCAATGCTTATCATGCCTACTCAAAATGATACTCCATTATCCTTTCAAGAATCCCTCATGCATATCAATATTCCCACCTTGTCCATAGAAGTGGCTCCATGTCAAGAGGGAAATCCAATGTGCAAAGAAACAAATACCAACAATGATCAAGATCAAGACACCATCCATCCTTATCCAATGGTTGACCAAAGTCACACATCTCAAGAGTCTCATGATGATTTTATCATCCCCTTCAATTTCTTCCCAAAACAAACTCTTACATCTCCTAAATCTTATCCATCTCCCAAGCAAGATCAAGATATCCTTTCCACCATCTCTAAGGAACCTATTAAAAATCAAGAGAAAAGTATCCTTTGTACACCATCTCATGATTCTTGTCAAGATCAGAGCATAAATCCCTTGCAGAAAAATACATCCCATCAAGCTTCAATTTCTCCTATCAAAGCTACTCATGCTCCTGTTGATATAAAGATGAATTCTAAAGAGAAGAGCCTTGGTCATGGAGCTCACTCTGAAGATCTTGATATCCCCTCCACACTTTATATCACTTCATTCAAATGTAAGCATCAGTCTTCTCCATCTTCCAAATCCATCCTTGGTCCCTACATACCAAAGATGAGACCATCAAACCTTCCATCTATATTGGGTCCTTATGTCAACCCATCTACCATGCCTATCAATACTAGCTTGTCATCTACTTACCCTATCTCCTATCAAGATCAACAAAGACATACATCCTTGAGTTCTCCCTATCACCCAATCCATATGACCCAATCATATCAACCTCATTCATCCACAATTCTTAAGTCTTTTGGAAGCAATTTGGATGTACAACGAAGAAATCAGCAATACAAGAATCCACCTACATATGAAGATCACTATGTCCCATCTAATTGACACGTGACTACAAATACAAAGGAAATATTCAAGAGACCACATAGGTCCACTGAGAAAAGAACCAAATCAAAGAAAATATGGGTTCCTAAATCCATTATGAAAGAATTGCATTCTAAATAATCTGATACAAATGGAAAATCAAAATCTATGTGGATTCCCAAGTCTCTTCTAAAGGACTTGGATACAAAAATAAAAGAAAAATTTATTTGGATTCCCAAGTCTAACAAAAAGGAAAAATCAGAATTGGCATCCAAGCTTCCACTCTGTCTCCTTTCAAACATTTTTCATCTCCTAAACCTATTTTGGGTCCTCATGTCCCAAAATCCATTGTTTTGAATACATCTTCATCCATCTTGGGTCCTCGTGCATCAAGGTCCATATCAAAACCTAAATCTATTTCACACACTTTTCCTCTATCATTCCACCATCCTTCAAGATGTGTGTCGATGTTGATCTTGCTTACACAAAATTTTCAATACCCTATCCAATATCCTGCACCTACCTCCTACACATCCATCTCATATTCCTACTATTCCTCTCATCCAATCCATCACATAAATCCTTGAATACTATCTCCCTTATCCTCCATATCAATCTTCTTTACCATCACCCTATCAGCATTTTTGAGCATACTTTTAGTGGCCTTGGCCTATTATAGCATATCTTTCAGAAGAGCACTATCTAAAGAGATAGAATCTTAAGTTCCTCCATAAAATCAAAAAGATGAAGAAAAAAAAAGTGCCTTGGTGAAAACATGGTAAACAGGCACCTTGGTAGCAAAAGTAAAGATAAATCAATCCATCCTATGGTGAAAACCACTTCTTTTGGCACCTTGGATAAGTACCATGATGAAAACCTGGCAAACAAGCATCATGCGTAATTCCTCCTACTTGCACTCTTCACTTGGGGGCAAGTTCCTTCCATGTCATCTTCTCCCATCATATCTTACATCCAGCTAGCTTGTGAACATCCATGTTCCTTCTACTGATCTTGACAAGGTTGAGCCTATCCATGAGCATCATGTGTCCTGACATTCATGATCCCTTTCATCAATCTATTTACTTTCTCTCATGCATGCTACCCTATCGTGATCTTTCTTATCCCAAGCCTATCCTTCCTATCTCTATGCATTCCTATCATAATCCAAAATATGCACTTATACCTCCATCAACCTTTATCCTGATCATAGCTATATCCTATCCTATGAAATTGACCCCTTGGACATGTCCACTCTTTTGGACCACATACTTTTCATGAAATCAGGTCATTACCCTAAATGCTATACAACATCGCTCCATGAGCCTACATTGCTATATTATTTTTTCCCTAGCTTGGGTAATCTTGAAGAGACTGTCCTTGAGGGTCTCATTCACCCTCTTCATCCATCATTGGCTACATGTCTCATAAATCAACTTTCTAATCCTTTTGCAATTTCCTACACCTTGCTAGACATTGGGGCAAACCATTGTGATCTTGCTTGAGATCGAGTAATCTCTAAAAATCTAAAAATTGCAAAATCTCTAAAAATCTAAAAATCATAAAAAGTACTGAAAAAATGATCATCTTAGTGAAAACCTAGAAAATAGGCGCTTTGATGTATCTCCAAAAAAAATCATATATTCCAAAAATACAAAAAAAATTAAAAATTAAAAAAAAAAGCGAAAAAGACAAAAGGTGCCATTGATGAGAACCTAGCAAACAGGCGTCATGGTAGAAAAAAAAGGATTTCTGCCAAGAAGGTGAAAACCTGGTAAACAAGCGCCTCTTTTTCCACATTTCTATATCTATCATAGCACCACTTGGCTTTATGCATTTTCTTTCCCACTTTACTACTTTCCTACTTTCCTACTTGCATTTGCTTTTCTGCATGCTCTTAATTCCCGTCAAGACACCAACTTACATGGATTGAAATTGGTCATACTCTCGAGGAAACCCTCCTAGTCTAGGGGGCACTATCCTATTACCTTTTGGGTTCTACTTTGGGACAATCACTAGTGGTTCTCACTGTGTCTTCCTACTGTCGCTTAGCTTATACTAAGCTCTCTCTCCTTGAGAATCTCCCTAACATCAGTCACTAGTGGTTCTCACTACGTCTACCTACTGATGTCTAGCTAGTACTATGACCTTTTCACTTGAGAATCTCTCTCACATCAGTCACCAGTGGTTCTCACTGTGTCTTCCTACTATCATCATACTATTGAGACTACTCGCATCCGTTACAGTTAGAGTTATACTCAAATGCTCTATCTATCGATACTCGATCTTGATTATCCTTTGCTTTAGTTTGTACATAGCTTTCGGTCACTTTAGTGATACTTTGGTTGCTTTGTGAACCCTACTGACTTGACATTGATTCAGCACCATACACCTAGGGGCAACCAAATCTAGTTTTTCGTCGCAACATATGTCAAGTGAGTCACCGCTACTAGGGGCATGGGTCCCCTAATCTGATCACATATTTGGTTTACACCCGAGTTAGTAATCTTGTCACTTCTCAAGGACAACTATCTACTGACACAAACTGGTGTTTCTCAACACCCCAATTCAAACAATGTTTCTCAACACTCTCTTTAGACACATCTATATTTTTCAACACACATTGGATATCTCAAACATAAAAATCTATCAATGACAATCAAACACAATGCACTCACAAGAACAATAGTGTTTTTCAACACCTCTAAACATAAACACATCTAAAAACTTTGAAACTGACTGAGCTATGATTGAATCTTTCTTTTTATGTTGTCTATTCTCATGAATTTCATTGATATTTTCTGTCTACTTCTTGTTGGTATAGTCTTAATGATTTGGCAACATCAAATAAATAGGGTGTATGTGATAAGATCTCCCGCATTAAGGTGGAAAAGCCTCACATCCCTCGATCTTTTTTATTTGTACACCATGGTGAGGTCGGAACTATCTCCTTGACTATTATTGCTCTATTTGTTTACACACAACCGTACTCATGGTTATCTTGGCTTTGAATTCCTTGATACTAGTGTACTCTTGCAACATCAACTAGAAACAATGTTAAGGTCATCTTGGATTTTGTGCCCTGATGCTTACGTTCATTTCCCATATCTTATCTGATGAAATTCATATTCATATTCTTATGGTTGCAGTGGAACCAGTAAGGATTGTATCGACTCTGATGTTCCAAAAATGCTCTATGATGACAACTATCTGATGGGTCTCACAACCATGTCTTGGGAATTGTATCTAGCATAAGATTGCATTTTCATTCTAGACTTTCATTGTGGCAGTGCTTTGATGCTCACTTCATTGCGTTCTCCTAAATTTGTACATTGGGGAGTTCTTCTTCAGCATCCTAGCTTCACCACTACTACACAAGTGTTCTATCCTCACTCTCTATCTTCAGCTATATGCTCAATCCATTTTTGGGATCGAAATCAAAATTTGACACTCCTATATTGCTCAAAATCACATTTTAAAATGTTTGGGACCGACGTGATCGAACACTTGTGCAGTCAACTTTTTGATGTCACTTTCTTGTCAGAATCTTATCCTATCATCATTTTCTCAGAATCATCAAAATTTTCATCAAAAGAAAACTATGGTAAACTCTAGTCAACCCTAGTCAAACTTGGTCAACCTAGACCTTGACATCACTCAAAATTGATTCTGAATCTTTTGAATTCTTCCATAATTTGTTCTAAGTTTTTCTTGATCTCCAATTCAACATCTATCTGTGATTTATCTCAATCACCATTATGACGTGTCATCTTTCCATTTCTCTCTTGAGGGGGTAGGATGATTACATCATTAAATCACTTTAAACCTATTTATCATTCCGATCTGAATTCAAAAGTCCTCGTTGCTAGAGGCATCTCATCACTTGGGTCATGTTCAATTTTTTGTACCTCACAGTCAAAACTAGGTGTTCCACGACTTTGAATCACTAAGGGCATCTCTGTTCCTTACATCTTGTCATCTATTAGGTATCAGGGCAATCTAACCCAGATCCCTAAGGATCAAGCTTCATTCTAGATATGATTCTCAAAATCTCAATCTATTAAGTATCTGAGCAATCTAACTTAGATTCTTAAGGATCAAGCTTCATTCTGGAGATGATTCTCAAGAAATCATCTATTAGGAATTGGGGCAATCTAACCTTGACTTCTGAAAATCAAGCTTCATTCTAGAGATGATTCTAAAATGCAATCTAACCAATGTCTAGGCAATCTAGCCTAGATATTGGGGGACTAAGCTTCATTCTAGAGATAGTCCTAAAAATCTCTATTGACTATCTTTTTATGGACAGGTATCGGGGCAATCTAACCCTGACTCCTGAAGGTTGAGCCTCATTTTGGGGACAATGTTTTGAAAGATATCAATCTATTAGGTATCTGGGAAATCTAACTCAAATCCCTGAGGATTAAGCTTCATTCTGTAGATGATTCTCAAAATCTTAATCTATTAGGTATTAGGGAAATCTAACCCAGATCCCCGAGGATCAAGCTTCGTTCTAGAGATGACCTTCGAAAACTCTACTTGACTGGCATCTTGGCAATCTAACCTAGAATTCAGAGAGTTAAGCTTTGTCCTGGAGATGGCTCTGAAATCTTCATCAATCTTTGCATCATCAATTTTTAAAATCTATTCTTCTATACTTCAGACATCAGACTATTCTTTGAATCAATGAGCTGCTCACACATCAATTCAAACAGGGGCAAAATGTAACACCCCAAAATTGGCATCTTGCAACCCTAACCAATTTTGTTGCATTTGTCATTCTTCTGAATCATCAAAGTCCTATTGTACTGGGCAATTCTGAGTTTTGACTAACTCTATTCGACCTAAGTGTCAAATGAAAAAAATCTTAAATTTGCATTAATCATAAATTATATTTAATTCCTAAATATCAATTAGCTAAACAAACCCTATGATTGAATTAATTTAACTATAAAGTCCTAGCACTTTAATTAAATTAAATTCACCCCTTTTAGCTAAAACACATAAAAAGGAATAAAATAATATTTAATTATTAAATAAATATCCTCATTTCAAAAATTGAATTTAATTATTCAA